>JAVJIX010000290.1:590000-701347 GCA_036785185.1 Paratrypauchen microcephalus
CACAAAACAGGACAACAGAATCAGCGCAGAGGAGAAAAGGTGCAACTACTGAAAAAAACTCAGAAGGAAAAACATATGTTCACCTGTGTTTTTCCTTCTGTTTCCAGGAGCAAAGGCGCTCCTTCAGCGGCCTCACTGCCTCGCCGAGAGAGGAGTGATCACTCACAGGCAGGAGAGGAGCTGCTGTCTCTGTGTTTCTCTATGGTGAAGTGTAGAGCACAGCCCAGAGAACAGGTGGACCCAAGCAAAAGCTCACTGCATCTGTTTGTCTTCCCTGTCTCTGTGGCTGCTTAGCTCAATAAAAGCACATTTTACATGGATTTGGAGAGAAAAGCGCTTCACTGTGTGAGCCTCTAATGTGAAAAATACACTTGGAGTGTATTTTGGATGGACGAGGGTCCTGGGCTGTGACCCAGGGCGTGAGGCTGTGTGCTGCTTTGGCGTGCTGTCTGCACACTTTAATCTGTTCAACTGGGAGCACAAGTGAAACGAGCCTGGTGCAGGGACTCGCCGTTCTGCTTCTAAATGCTCTTGCAGTGTGTTTGGGGCGTAAGGAGCCACTCCATGTGTCAGGTGAAAACAGAAGGACATGTGTGCGACTGCTCCACACTCAAAACAGACCCATAAAGTCACTACTCACTCCAGTGTCTCCAGTCGACAGTGAGGGCTCCGTTTAAGCTCCAGGAGCTCCTCCACATCTGATTTACTCAGATCGTTAAAATACAGCTCCAGGTGTGTGAGATGTGAGGGGTTGGACTTCAGAGCTGCGGCCAGAGAGGAACAGCTCCTCTTTGACAAACCACATCTCCACAATCTGAATAAAGAACACATGATGTGGTTAAAGTCCATACAAATATAGATTGTGCTTATATATTATAAATATATAATAAAAGAAATCAAATATGGCAATAATAAAACATGAAACACAACTGAATGTTTATTCAGCATTTTTGGACTTAATGCCATTTAAATCATCAATACTTTTGATTAGAATTAGGGCTGTCAGTTTAACGCATTAATTAGATTAATTAATTATGCTTTAAATTAACGTGTTATAAAAATTAACGCAATTAATTATGAGCGGCAATTCAACGCGCGCATTTTAAATTTGGCGTGCGGGGTCTTTGAACGGCGAGTTTATTTATAAAAATGTGACGGAGCGTTGTCCCCGGGGAGAGCACGTGAAGACGCACGTTTCCTTATCTGCTGCTCCGCTGAACCCTTTTCATCATCAACCATAAACTAACTCCCATAACCTCTCCAGTGCGTTCTGCCGCGACTCAGGGTGCACACTTAGAAGCGCCAGTTTTGCCCATCCAAATCGCGCTAAACCCGATCATTTTTACTCACGCCCGCGCTGCCGCCTTCTCCCTCCTCCCGCGGTGCGATCTACCCAGACACATCCACACCGGGAGTTTAAATCCTCGCAGGTTCCGGGGTTCATGTGAGCCATGAGTAATTTACATGGGCAATTATTTGTATTCTCTGTAAATTTGAAGCTTTGTATATTATTTATTGACGTTGCATGAAAGCGACTGTACGTGCTCACCTTTTGGCACCAGAAATATTCACCATTTAATAGTGGAATGGTGTAAATGAGCTTTAATGAATGTTCTGTAATGTGGGAGGGGGATGGGGGTGTACAGCTGCACTCTGCAGTCTTGTTTTGGTTACAGTGGAGGTAACGTGCACGGAGAGAAAGAGCGAGAGCCAAAGACTGAAAGACTTAAAGGTCGTGAGATGAACCTCATGAGGCATTGAAAGGGTTCATTTCTCGAAGCTTCATGTGCGCATGAAACCACCTACTGGCCAAGTGTGTAATCACAGCAGCTGTACCTGAACCACAGAATGTGTTTGTGTTTTTGTGTCTGTTGGGACATTACAAAACATGTGTGAGCAAATCATTTCTATACATATATTATCACATATGTGTATACAGTAATACATTCTGTATGTATTCTGTGTGTAAATGTTCATAATATGGCAGGTTTCTGAAAATGGCGTAATCGGGCAGAGGACAGTGAAAGTGTTTGTGGAACTAGCAAAAGGACACAGATTATGCTTATGTAACTTGGACAATGATGTACAGGACAGGGGAAATTTTATTCATTTTTATTCAGAAACAAGAGTTTCTCAACAGTTTTTGGTTTTCAGATCAAAGTGTTCCCACACAGGGGAAAACCTCCTCTTCCTCGCTGGCTCCATCCTATCACCTCTCCTACTCTCCTCACGCTCCTAAATCTCTCTCCCTAAACTCTCCAAACTCTCAACTGAACTCTCCTTCAAATCCCACATTCTGAATGGAGCCTGAGGGTCTGTACAGCTGGAATAGCTCGCGGCAATAATCCGAACCGCTTCCTGAAGCGATCACGTGGTACAGCCGGGCAGCGAGGCTTCGAACGCGCTTCGTGGAAACACCCCCTTCATTACTCGACACACACTTCAAAGCCTCGGCACGTCTCATAACATCACTACTTAAAGGGGAAATATGCAGTCTTTTCACTGTAAATATTTTTTCACGCACGTTTGACACCTTTTTTGCACTGTGGGAGAGCACAATAAACCACCTAAAAATGTATGAATCCATCCATGTTCTTCCTCTTATCCGGGGCCGTGTCACGGGGGCAACAGTCTAAGCAGAGACTCCCAGATTTCCTTCACCCCGGACACTTCCTCCAGCTCCTCCGGGGGGACCCCAAGGTGTTCCCAGGCCAGCCGGGAGACATAGTCCCTCCTCCCGGTGGGACGTGCCCCGAACACCTCCCGAGGGAGGCGTCCAGGAGGCACCTCTGAGTCCAAGTCCAGAGTAAATACTAGAGCTGATTATGGCCGAGCTCTTTAGTGAAAGCTCTGAAACATGACACAAGTAAGAGACAGTGAACTGACCTGAGAGTCTCCAGTCGACAGTCTGGACTCTGCAGAAAACCACACAGATCAGACACTCCTGAATCACGCAGGTCTGTGTTCTGGCTCAGATCCAGGTGTGTGAGATGTGAGGGGTTGGACTTCAGAGCTGAGACCAGAGAAGAACAGCTCATCTCTGACAAACCACACTCCTCCAATCTGAATAAAGAACACATGATGTGGTTATACATCTTATATGACACTTTTTCTCCATTGTCATTTCAACAAAACATGACTTTAGTTCAAACCTTGAACACATGTGAATAAAGAATCCATGATGTGGTTCACGTCCATAGAAATAGGCCTGTCACCATAATTACTATATCCACTTATCGATCAATATATGAAAGCTGGAACTAGATTTTTGGGCTCAGTATTTACCACGAGTACTTTTTCTTTGCACTGCTGGGAAATGTGTGTTTATTTTCTGGATATACAATAAGATCTGAGCTGTAGGTTTGTTTTTTTAAACAATATTGTAATTCAGAATATTTTTTGTGGATTAAATCTGCTCTTGGGTTTTTGTGTCAGAGACATAAGTGAGTTTCAATATTATCGTCTGTATTTTCTTCAGCGATATATCATACTTCAAATGTGTTAGCGTGACAGGCCGACATAGAAATATGGATTGTCCTCATCGAGACATTGTGAATAACCAAATAAAGACGTGATAATATATCATTAATAATAATACAAACATATGAAAAGCATTACTGAACATGGTGTCACGTCTTTTCTGCTTTGACAAATAAATCCACAACACTTTTCTTTTCATGGAATAGTTCACTTCTTCATGAGTGCGTTCCAGTGTCAAGTCTTTCACTGATCAATGAAAGTCCAACTTGAAAAACCCAGAAAAACAAACTCAAGGGTCAACTCAGCTTCAAGATTTTTACTGAGTTTTTCTGCTTCTTCAGCAGGTCGAAGCCTTTAAAGTAAACAAACATGAAATAATGACGTTTTAATTAGGATTTTCATCTCCTACTATTTTAATTAAAATATTTTTATAAATAATAATAATTATTATCATTATAGCTTTTACATATGATCTTAATTTGACTTTTTTTTTTAAAATAATGTAAAATTCTTAAAAAAAAACAAACATCTATTTTAATGACAAGGCAAATGAAAATAATTTAAGACTTTGTTTAATTTTACATTGCTTCAGTTAATAAGTAAATAGTTCTTAATTGCTAAATAATAGACACTTTTTACATTAGTTCTCCTTTAATGTCCAGATTGAAATACATTTTTACAATATATTTAAACAACCAATTGTCTTTTACAATAAATTATTCAGATTTGTTTTAAACATTTTCAAAAATTAAATTAAATTACTGCTTTGAGAATGTATTAATTAATTTACTGTTTACTTAAAGGGACAGTGTGTAAGATTTTTACCTGTTAATTACTGAAATTGAAGATACCCATTCAAAAATACATTGTTTTCCAAGCCTTTTCACTTCCATCATGAAATCAAAGTATTCTTTTGGACTTAGATATAGTCACATAAAAGGGGGATCTTCCCCATATAGAGGCAGCCATTTTGAATACGAGAGCCGCAGAAGGACATTTGGGCTCATCCTTCGCCTCGGCTCCTGCTAATGGCTCCCCCCTTCCCCCCTCCCCTTCCCCTTCTCTCCTTCGCTCCTCTGCTCCCATATGCAGCCAGGAGCGAAGGAGAGAAGGGGAAGGGGAGGGGGGAAGGGGGGAGCCTCGTGTAAAGAAGCATGCTGCTGGATCACACATCGTAATGGATATAACACGTATTTTGGACTAAATTGTTTTACTGGATTTTATTCGCTGGATCCTTATGGACAGATTGAGACCAAGTTTATGATGAAATACAGAGTTTGACCTGTGCAGAGCCTTCAAAGGTAAGCTAAGTAAGCTAAGTTTTGTGCTTTTCTGTATAAAAGCCCCATGTGCTCGGGGAGTGATTGTTTTGCAGGGAAATGAATTGCATAGTCAAAAAGAGGAGACTGTAAGGTTTCATTTGATGTGTAGATTGTCATGAATCATGATCGGGATTGTGTGTTTTCATGCGAAAAGAAAAAAAAAAAGTGAACGGGGGACCGCGGTTCGTGCGCGGGCACGCGCGATGTCGGCGGTACGTCGCGTCCGGGTGACCCTCGAGGTCTGCCATAGCCAAAAGAGGAAGTGGAATAGCTAGTAACCACCTATGCGCCACGAATCCTACACACTGTCCCTTTAAATTTGGACATTGATCCAATAGAATAAATGAGCCGACTGCATTTACGATCTTACTGAGGCTTCTAAATGTATTTTTAACAATGAAACACCAATAATTGAATAGATGTGTGATAAATAAGTGTAAGTCTATACTGTGGAACATTCCAGACAACACAAAAGCATCTCCATGGAGACCAGCAGGTGGCAGAACCCCACCAGAAAAGTTCTAGTGTACTTTGTTTTAATATAATTCTTGTCCACCTGGGTATTTTCATGGTGAGGACACCAAATGTTTAGAATCTGGAGAAACCGACAACGATAAACTCAACCCATATTTATGGACCGATATTATACATGTAACACACACACACACACACACACACACACACTGCACATTTGTGCAGTTTTTTCTTCATATTTAGGCTACGTTTATACGGCGACGATAAAAACAGAAGATGCAAAAGTGGCGTCTCGTCTTCAATTTTTTAGCCCCGTTTGACGAGCGTTCTCAACAGGAAATGTTTGTTTATACAAAGACGCAAAAGTGGGCGAATTCGATTGAATATGCATGCCAGGCCGCTAATATAATGTCAGAGCTCCCTTTTTCAGGACACCACAGGGGCTCTCATCACGGTTGTTTCACCCTCGATGTCGGGTCGGAGCTCTTCGCTTAATACAACAAGAGCATAGACCGCGGAACGCATTTGAACTGGGGGGGGCCACAATCGCAAGAGGGTGTCACCGAAATGTTTGGTTGGACATAATGCATAGCCTATAGGCTACATTATACACGGACAGGCACGTAATGCGTATCTCAGTCATGTCAACCAGCACAGAGCCACACAGTAAAATGCACAAGAAGAGCACCTCGGGAGTCGGTGGTAACGCAACTTAAACTGCTAAAGTGCTAAAGCACTATGAGAAACACAGAACACAGACAAGTGCACTTGGTGGTGCTCGGACAGAGGAAAGTGGGAATATGCCTGCAGTTTTATCAGAGCTGTGTGTGTGTGTGTTTCCACAATATGCCAGATAACTGCGCAGAATAATGCCCAAAGAGCCAACGCTAACCCAGCATCAGTTATGACTTTAGTTCACAATATGCCAGCACAGAAGTGCGCAGAACTGCCCAGAAGTGCCAAAAGAGCTTGTTTACAAGAGCATGAGCTGATGAAGCCTCTCGGATGAGCGGCGAAATGTTTTCAACCAAACAAACTTTGTCTTTGTCCAGTTGACAAATTGAACTTCTCCTTTGATCATGGATTCTACCTGGACGACTGAGGGACTTTTCACGCAAGAGCTTGTTTAGTCATTCTGAAGTTTTCCACCCAAGCACTGTCATCAACTAATCCATTCTCAAAATTGTCCCACCGCTGACCTGTTCTGCCCGGTCTTGTCCAAACTCGCCTCTGTCACCTGCGACGTATTGTTATTGTTTTTACCGGCTTGGCGCATCGCTGTATGCGACGTGAACATGTTTTGTGCTTCTTGCCGTTTAGACGGAGACACGACCCGGGCCGTCTTCAAAACTCCACACTCTGGAAGGAGTCTTCAGATTTTTGCGGTTTCAGAGCCCGACGGCGCCGCCACCGTGTAAACGAAAGACACTTCCGATAGAATATTTTGTCGTTTTCAGTCGTAATCGTCCTCGTCTAAACGGCCCCTAAGAGTTCAAATAAACATTTGTATGTTTTTTTTTTTCGGCAGCAGATCGACCACAACACAAAATATCGGCCTAAGCTGGAGATTTAAAGCCAATAGCCAATATGAAAAAAGAAACTGTCTTTCTGGACACTCAAGGTCACCTTACACAATAAACAAATACAAAACATAAACAAAGTTAAATACAAATATATCTGCAAGCAGCAATGTGGGGCCAAGCACCGAAGGTGCATGTAGGCCTCAGCATGTAGGCCACATGCAGGGTCTGACAGGGTCTAACAGAGTCTGACAGGGTCTAACAAGGTCTGACAGGGTCTAACAGAGTCTGACAGGGTCTAACAGAGTCTGACAGGGTCTAACAAGGTCTGACAGGGTCTAACAGAGTCTGACAGGGTCTAACAGAGTCTGACAGGGTCTAACAGGGTCTAACAAAATCTGACAGGGTCTAACAGGGTCTAACAGAGTCTGACAGTTTTCATAAACTATAATAACCTTGTTGCAGGTGCTGGGGTTTAGATAGACAGAGTCTGACAGGGTTTAACAGGGTCTAACAGGGTTTAACAGGGTCTAACAGGGTTTAACAGGGTCTAACAGAGTCTGACAGGGTCTAACAGAGTCTGACAGGGTCTAACAGGGTAGTAGCCTGGGAATTCCCAGGCCGCTTCCGTTCGTTTCGAACTGGAAGGCGGCCTGGAAACTCGTCCAAGCGAGAGTCCCAGATTTAGGGCCCCAATCAGAGAGCGGGGGAGGTGTGGCAAGACGGTGACGCGTACTACATGACAAACGGAAGCTTGTAGTTTGAACTGACAACTGACATGATTGGCTATGGACTTACGTATACGCTCAATGATAGACATTCATAACGCCCAATAAATGGCCGTTGGCAATCGCTAACCACACCTCCGCTACGGGATTTTTCGAAGCGAGTTTCCAGACCCATATCTCACTTGTGATATGGTCAGGTGTTAACCAGACTAACAGGGTAGTTAGACCCTGTCAGACTCATAAACAGGGTTTAACAGGGTCTAACAAGGTTTGACAGGGTCTGACAGGATCTAACAGATTCTGACAGGGTCTGACAGGGTCTAACAAGGTTTAACAGATCAAAGACAGATCGGTTGCTAGGTGCGTTGCTAGGCAATTCCTGAAAATTCCTTTGAACTTTGACCTGCTGGTGGCACTAGACGGTTGGGGCTGGGGGCCTATAAATTGCTGTGGGTAATGAGGAGACTGGCTGGAATGTGCATGCCAAATTTCACAACTTTTTACCAGACGGTTCTAGGGGTTGCCATAGACTCCCATGTTGAGGAGAATATAAAATAATAACAATCAGGAGACCAGACACATCAAAGGAAAGATCAAAGGGTTGCTAGGCAACATCGCTAGGCAAGCAGTACAAACACTATGGTGTCTAGCACCTATGGTGCTTGTCCCCAATTAAAACATAGCGTTAAAGCACACAGTATTAAACACACGTCTCTCTCCTTGGAAATAAGCAGATGACACCACTAGGCCAAATTACAAGTCAGATCTGTAGAGAGGTGACCTCGCTCACAGTAACAATGCATCATTTCTGAAAAGGAAAGCTAAAAAGATGTTTGAGAATAAAAGAATAAATAAGTGAAGAGACAATGGTGCTCTTAACTCATTCACTGTCGCTGACGTCTATGGACGTCCCTTTTAATCCAAATGTTGACTGCCGTGACAACTGCTTTTTTCAGCGGGGATCGCTAGAACATGATGCTGCTGTGTGGTAATTGTGAAGGAATTTTCTATTTACAGAGCCTTCAACCAGCAGAGGACCAACCCCCCCTCCCCCCCCCCCCCCCGCTCGCAAAGCGAAGAAAGGTAAAAAAAAAAAAAAAAGAAATATATATATATATAAATAAATAATGTGTGTGTATATATGTATTAGGTAATGTTGTATATTTCTATTATTTACAGGTGGTGCATCTGTGGAGTGGCAAGAACAACCACACATGCCACACATCTACTGTCTGCATTGTATCATGGTGGCAGGTGGTCACCATCTTTACCACCCTTTTGTCATGCCAGGCTAACACCATGACCTTCTTGTTGTGCCTCACAACCTTTCCCCCTGCCCCCAGGTCACTCTTTTTTATGTCCCTGATCACATTTGGTTCCCCCCTGTTTTTCCGCAGTGTCCCACAGACATTTGTTGTTTTTTTTTCAATAGGCTCTCACACAATGACACAGAATTATAAAAATTGTCCATATACATGGTGTAGCCATGACCAGTGTCAAGATGCTGGGGACAATCTCTGCTTGCCGGGGACAAGCAGAGATTGTTTTTGATCTAGGAGATCAAAAACAATCTCTGCATCATGCCATCTATGCAAATGTTTTGCCCAGGTTGGTACGTGTTTTTAAATTTATTTTGATAATATAGTCCAACACTGGGCGGATTTTATAGAGATTGTCCCCAGCATCTTGTGATGAACTGTCACAAAATGGAGGAACCTCCAAATCAGCTGAAACCTGTTTCTTGGCATTGTTTTTGAAAAGTATGTTTTTTTTTTTTATTGTGTGAAGAATCCCTCAGTCGTCCAGGTAGAATCCATGGCAAAAGGAGAAATTCAATTTGTCAACTGGACCCAGTACCTGTCCAGTTGACAAATTGAATTTTTGCCTTTTTTATTATTTATTTATTATTGTTGTATGTTGTATTGTTGTATGTATGTTGTATACTTATTGTTTGATTGTTCTCAAATTTTGTTCTCAAATTTTCTTCTTTTGTTAATTGTTGTCAATTTGTATATAGTTATATTTCTTATATTTGTAAATAAAAAATATACTTTGTCATCAAAAATCTCTTTCTCTGTTGTTTTAGATGTTTGAGGTGTCACTAAATCGATAAATATTGATGTCAAAGTCACTGATCTGCTCGAAATCCTTCTTTGCACAAAACGCTCGTTTTCTCCACGTTTTGGTCAAAAACCAGTGTTTTTGCTGAAACTTCCCTATGTTCTACTATCAGTTATTTGAGAACCGAAAAGGTTAGAAACATTTTTTTCCAGGTGAAAGAAGAGAGTCTACGCTTTATTTTGATGTGTGCCATGTTTATATAGTCAAAGAACTCAGTATTCTGTGAGTCTTGTAAAATCAGTGAAAATACACTGAAACCTCCGGCAGTCTGAGGGATAGAATTCTGAAAACAGGCCGGCACTCAATGAGTTAATGAGAAATGATAATGACACTAGAACAAAGCGTTGGTGATTCTATTTAAATGATCTGTATCCCACTAAACACTTAACAGTGTGTTTAATAGTGCGCTTTGTGCTTAAACAGAGGAGACTGACCTGAGAGTGGAGAGTTCACAGTGAGGACTCTGCAGTCCAGCACACAGCACACACACTCCTGAGTCACTCAGGTCATTTCCACTCAGATCGAGTTCTTTCAAATGGGAGGGGCTGGACTTCAGAGCTGAGGCCACCAGTTCACAGTGAGTATCTGAGAGTCCACAGCCAACAAACCTGTAGGGAGATGTTTAATTTAAATGTGTTTGATTAGTCCTAACACACGTCTGTGAAGCTGCTGTTTGTGAATGACGACTGACCGAGCCTTCCTGCAGTTCCTCACCGCTGGGATCAGTCTGTGTCGACCTCCAACAGACGTGTTGTACTTATGTAGGTCCAGTTCCTCCAGGACCTGCTCTGACATCTGCAGCATGTAGGCCAGAGCCGAGCACTCGAACTCAGACAGTTTCTTCTGTGATCCTCCTCTAGACTTCAGGAGGTCCTGGATCTGCTGCAGGAGCGACTGGTCCTTCATTTCCATCAGACAGTGGAAGATGTTGATGCTTTGGTCTGGAGAGATTTCCTCTGAGCTCATCTGTTTCAGGTTTTGAATGACTTTGGGGATTTCTGATTGGTTTACTGGACTCAGCAGACCTCCTAAAAGTCTCTGGTTGGAGTCCAGACTGAGGCCATGAAGGAAGCGCACAAACAGGTCCAGGTGGCCGTTTGAACTCCCCAAGGATTTGGAAAGAGATCGTTTGAGAAACTCACTTGCACTTAATTTTTCAATTGTCTCTTCATCAAGAAACCTCTGAACGACATGTGTGTCACTTCCAAAGCAGTGGAGCAGGTAAACCGCTGCCATAAACTCCTGGACGCTCAGGTGGACAAAGCAGTAGACTGATTCGTTGAAGAGGACACTCTCTCGTTTAAAGATCTCTGTACAGAGTCCTGAGTAGACCGAGGTCTCGGTCACGTCCAGACACACCTGCTCCAGGTCTTCCTCGTAGAACATGATGTTTCCTGTCTGCAGATGTTCAAAGGCCAGTCTGCCCAGCTTCAGGAGGACATCTGTTTCTGTCTTTGTCAGCACCAGTGTTGTCTCTGGCATAAGTCTTCTTCTCTTTGTCTCTGGACCGGCCTCAGATTTTGGTCGGTTGTCGTCTGGTCTGGTCTGAGATTGAGGTTGGTACTTCCTCTTCCTGTTGGTCTGCACTAACAGGAAGTGGGCGTACATGTCGCTGAGTGTCTGGGGCATCGCTCCGCTCTGATTGGTTTTCAACATGTGGTCCAGGACTGTGGATGTGACCCAGCAGAAGACTGGGATCTGGCACATGTTGTGGAGGCTGCGGGAGGTTCTGATGTGGGACAGGACTTTCTCACACTGTTCTTCATCTGTGAACCTCTTCCTGAAGTACTGCTCCTTCTGATGGTCAGTGATGAAGCCCCTGACCTCTGTCACCCTGTGCACACACTGCGCTGGGATCTGATTGGCTGCTGCTGGTCTGGAGGTGATCCATATAAGGGCAGTAGGAAGCAGAGCGCCTTTGATGAGGTTTACTAACAGCACGCTGACCTCTGACCTCTGTGTGACCTCAGAGATGACCTCACAGTTAAAGTCCAGAGACAGTCTGCTCTCGTCGAGGCCGTCGAAGATGAACAGGAGTTTAGAGGCGGACAGAGTGTGTGCTGTGAGCGTCTGTGGACACAAGAAGAGCATGGAACAAGAGGAGACATTTCAATGTGATCAGGTTTATCCACACATGGAAACACACTCACGGACAAAGGATTTCACTCAGTGTCTGATCAATTTTAAAAATTACTCACATAAATAATAATAATAATAAATAAATAAATAAAGCTGCTGGTTGTTTTGTTTTGTATACATTATTTTACAATGTTACTTACTATTGTATTATAATAATTATGTTCTATCCATTTTTATAATTTATTTATTTTATATTATTTTTTCTCCCTTACCCTCTGTTGTTTTACACATTTAGTGAAGTATTCAACAAATTCAAAACGTGTTTGATTTCCTTTAGTTTCTCTTTTAGTTTTTGTGCATATGCTTAATCCCATCAACATATGTTTATACTCATATTTTTGCATTATTGTTTTCCTTTTCTGTTTGTGATTCATTTAGGTTAAAGAGAACCCATTTTCTTTTCAGTTCTTCTTCTTTATATTTAATCTTATAAGATTTTTACATGAGGCACTTTAACTGTCCTCCAGTTTTTGCTCATCTGTTTTGAATCTGTTCCTCCAAACATAAAAAAGTTGTTGTTCTCTTCTGTTCATTTATCTGGGAGGTGTCTGTAATAGTCAATTTTCTTCTTCAAATCAACCTTTATTTCCTCATGTTTGTTTGATTTTTACTATAACTTCTGTCTAGTAGTTTGTTTTTTCATATCGGGCAAACAAAATGATATGTACATAGTCTGCTTCTTTTTCACCACATTCTCTCCAACATTCCACCATGTCTTTGTTTTTGGAAAACTGACAAATTGTTTTGGGTGTTCTAAAAAACCTTAAATGGAATTTCCAGGCAAACTCCTGCCAGTACGGCAACTGTATGTGGGAAAAGATCGCTCTTATAATAATAATAATAATAATACATTTTATTTATAAAGCGCTTTTCAAGACACTCAAAGACGCTGTACAAGAGGTAAAATCAGTAATAAAACAAGTAACAAAACAATAAACAATCAGAAAAACATTAAACATTAAGAAACATTAAAAGCAGTTTTAAAAAGGTGAGTCTTGAGCAATTTTTTGAAGGTGGGGAGGTCAGAGCAGTCACGGAGAGGTTGTGGGAGTGAGTTCCAGAGGGTGGGGGCAGCAATGGAGAAGGCTCTGTCACCCCAGGTTCGGAGCTTGGTCCTGTAGGGGAGAGACAGGAGGTTGGTGTTGGAGGAACGGAGGGAGCGGGATGGGGTGTAGCGGTGCAGAAGGTCAGAGAGGTATGATGGGGCCAGGTTATGGAGGGCTTTGTAGGTCATGAGGAGGACTTTGAATTGGATACGCTGAGGGATGGGGAGCCAGTGGAGGTTTTGGAGGACAGGAGTGATGTGGTCTCGGGAGCGGGTGTGGGCAGCACTCCTCATGGTTAAGTACTTCTGAAACTCTTTCTCCCATTTCTCGTTGTGTTGGAGCGTTCTTGGTTATGGAATTCCTGGAGTATTTTATACAGCTCTCCAATCACTCCTTGGTTTTCTTTTTGATATGAATTTATTATATCATTTCTGAGCAGATGGTGTGTGTCCTGTTTTTATTGAAGTAACTTCTCACTTGGAGATATTGGCAAAATTTTGTTTTAATAAATTATATTTCTTTGTTAAGTTTTAGTCATTTATTTCAAACCTGCACATACAATTCACACAACAACAAAACAATCCAGACGCAGATACAAACATGTGCGGTTTGAAAAGGGGATTCACAGAACAACACTTCAGCTCACTGACTAGAAGTAGAGTTTTGGGGCACCACTCAACAAATGTGGAGAAATATTATCAATACAATATGTGTCCCACCACGGAAGCATGTCGGCATTACAGATTCTCAGGAAATGCGTTTTTGTGGGTTTATTTTTTTTCAAAATTTGTGATTTTTGTTTTTTTGCATAATGTGCTAGTTGAGATCATGAAGAAGCCTCTCCATGTTTCAGATAACAGCATTAGTGATGTTAAAAACACACATTTTTAATTTCAAAAATGCTTGTTTCTGGCAAATGACACGGAGACCAAACTTTGAGAGGCTGTTTCTGGAATTTCTGGGATCTGCTTTCAAATAGAGATAACTTTTAAAATATTATCAGATTTTCACATGTAAGACACCATTGGAAAGCTTAGAACCTGTACTTTCAGAATCTGTGAATAACTCAAAACGACTAACCCTAACGACTTGGTATGGTTTTTCTCCCCTTGGGTTCATATTGCACTGCCTTTTGTCTCAGTTACTAGAAGTTGAAGGATTTTCTTCAGACATTCTGTTTGCTCCCCTGGAAGATTATATACATAATGAGAGTTAAATATTGTCCTTCAGTTTCACCTCTCACCAGCACAAATCTTCCCCTCTTTATCTTTTTCTTTCTTAACCCTCCGGTCGTGTTCGCCTCCAGCCCCCTACTTTAGTGTTCCCGGTCAAAATTGACCGGCCTGTTTTAACTGCTCTTAAATGAGCACAAAACATTTTTTTTCACCACCAATTTTTTTATTAAACATTCTTTAGTTGAGAACAATGTTTCAAAGTAGTGTCTAACAACAATTTATTGAAGTAAACATTAAATAACATCAGTGAAAATACAATTGGGCACTGAAAATGAACTACAAAATGAACATATAATACAAAAAATAAATGGAAAACCAAACACCAAACTCAACTGTGTGTGTGTGTGTGTGTGTGTGTGTGTGTGTGTGTGTGTGTGTGTGTGTGTGTGTGTGTGTGTGTATTCATGCACATGAGTGGCATGTGACACTCAGGTCAGAGTGGGCCTTGCAAACATAAGCATGACATTTGCAGCATGTCAGGCTCGTTTTGATGTCTCTACGGGCACAGAGGCCACAACGCTTCCTTTTCTGCCCATGTCCTTGTTGGGGGAGAGCAGCCAGGGCAGCGGCTGGAGCTGGAGTTTGCATGCTCCTAACCAGACTGGTGGAGGCTGGTGTGCGGGGAATGTGCTGGCATCGCTGTATAAGACTTTGATCTTTGATAAGAGGAGTCACCAAAGCTTTCCCCAGCTCTGTGAGGAAAAGTCTTCTCTTGAAACTTTTCCCCTGATTCCAGGTTGGGTCGATTGCTGTCCACACCAAATACGTGTTAAAAGCTGACACATCCAGGATGTTGTGGAACAGTGCCACAGGCCAGCGAGCCGTCATCCGCTTACAGGTGTATGTACCAGTAAGCTGCAATAAAGGAACAATAAATAATAAGAGATTAGGAACAATATTCAATCTGTCGTACACAAAATGCTATGATTCACCTAGATAAAAATAAAATAAAATGCATGATGAGACTTTACATTACCTTATCAAGGCAGTCAACGCCTCCTTTGTTCTTGTTGTAGTCCTGGATCATCAGGGGCTTCCTGTCCTCTGTGGTGCTGACAGCGGCGTCTTTGTGTACTGTGCTCATCAGGATGACATTTCTGTTCTTCTTTGGAACGTATGACACAAGAGTGTGAGTGTCAGTGAATGCAAACTGTGATGAGAGTGCCTGTCTTCCTCTGGTCGATACCAGCGCAGGGGGAAGTTCGGGCTTGTTCTTCCTCACTGTCCCTACCATGGTGAGCTTTCTTTTCAGTAGCTCCTGACCAAAGAGCATGTGATGTGAAGAAGTTGTCACATGTGATATTATGCCCTTGGAGACCGGTTGTCATGTCCAGCACAACACGCATGTCCTGGTTTTTTTCCGGCCCTTCCAGTACTGGGTTTCCCCATGTACACCTGCATATTCCAGGCATAGCTGCTGGTGTGTGTGTGTGTGTGTGTGTGTGTGTGTGTGAGCTGGGGCAGTGTGTATGGGGATGTTTTCTGTATGTTGAATGAATTTACTCTGGATACCCATTCATTTCCTATGGCGGTCACTTTTGACCGGGAACACCACAGGTGTAACAAGGTTGATTAAAACACTCAAAATTGAATGAAATAGGTGATCATCACTTTTATATGTTCAAGTCCACAGTGTGGAGGATATCATAAGGTCTTGAGGTAATCAGATGAAAAACATAATATTTATGAGTATTATAAGTTGTAAAACGGTCAGATTTGACCCGAACACGACAGGAGGGTTAAACATACAATTCAAATCGCTACAGCTGAAGTAAAGGAAGAGGCAAAGACTTGAGTTTCCTGGAGAAAACATCTCTCTACTCCTTCTTTTTCATTTGTTGGATAATACGTTTTCTCTTAACTGGGTTATTTAGTCCATTTGTATTTAATGTCCCAACTTTAATTCATTCATTTGTATGTGATTCTAGTAGACAGGACCTTAAAGGAAGCAGCTGCGATTAAATAAATAAATAAATGAATAAAAGAGCAGATAAATGAGTGTCACCTGTCTTTTCAGCACTGGATGGAACACCTGTATCAGCTCCATCAGACTGTAGCGCCCCCCTCTGACCAGGTTCAGCTCTCTGAAGGACAGGGGCAGCACCAGGTCCAGCTCCTGGTTCTCTGAGCACTGGGCCCAGTCCAGAGAGAACTTCAGGACTGAGAAGGTCTTCCCCACTCCGGCCACACCGCAGGTCAGCACTGCTCTGATGGTTCTCTGCTTCTTCTGCTGTGGCAGTGCTTTAAAGATGTCCTGACACCTGATGGAGAGTTCCTGGACAGTGTTCTTGGAGAGTTCCTCCAGCCTCCTCTCCTCATGTCGGGCTGTGACCTCTTCACTGAGGCCCTCTGTGATGTACAGCTCAGTGTAGATGCTGTTCAGAGGAATTCTACTTCCTGCTCCTTCAGTTCCCTCTGTCACACTCCCACATCTGCTGCTTAGGCTCTTCTTATGGTCCTGCAGAACCTCCTGAAGCTCTTCACCTGCTGTGAGAGGAACACAGATGTATCAGGTAACATGTGTTTTGTGTGTCCTCATAAACATTGTAAAATACACTCACCTTGTGTAGTGCGGTGGAGCAACTTTTCATTTGCCATGTCAGTGTGTTGGGCCTTGGGCCTGGAGTCTCGTCGTGACTTTTTTCTGTGGACAAAAACACTGAACTCATTTAATTTAAACTGATAAAGGTTTGAATCAGATTTATTATTTCGGTGTAAGTCCTCACAGTGAGTCTGAGGGTGTTTTCACATATAGTCCCCTTTAAGCAAACCGAACTCAGTCCCCTAAAAGTGGACCAACAAGGGGACCAAGAGAACACAAACTCAGTTCTGTTTGTGTTCACATTGTGAAAGAGGACCGAGTTCTCTTTCTGGTCCACTTAAGCTCTGATGGAGCCTCAGTCCTCTTTCTGTTCACACTGTAGCTTCTCTAGAGCTCTGAGACCTGGTTTAGTCTTGGTTTAGTCCTGGTTTAGTCCTGGTTTAGTGCCGAAATAGATGCAGAAATAATCTGATAATATGACTCACCCATAAGAACGGTATCCATGTATGCACGTGTCACGGTCTTTAATAATCCGGAGCTCCGGAGAAAAGGACATATCTCGAACTTATCCCGTGTCCCGAGGCGAGAGTTCCTTCTTACGTAGCACTAACGTAGCAAGTTAAGGTTTCTTCTTCTCTTGGAAATGCCACGTAAATATCACGCGGCTCGCTCACAGCTGATCGGCGAACAGGCGCAAACACAACAGCAGTAATCGTCATGATTGGCGTGAGCGCGATCAGTGCGTAATTATGCTGCAACATGATTGGAAGCTGGAGCGCAGTTCGGCCTATGATCGGCTCTTGCCGGGTCTTGGCTCACCGGCTCTTGGCTCACCGGCTCGTGGTGGTGCACTGTACAAAAGGCGAAGTGAACCCGGAGCGTTATGTGTACACACTGCGCTGGTTAGGCGAACCGCAGACCTTTTAGCGAACCGTACTGAGACCACCTCCCGAGATGGTCTCAGTTCAGTTCGTTTTAAAGGGGTCTGAGTGCGCTTAGAGTGTTCACATATAAACCTATAATGCTCAGTTAGCGATCTGAGTTCACTTTAAACGCTGAAAGGGACTAAGTGTGAAAACACCCTGAAGGAGCAGGTTTAACACTGAAGGCTAAAGGAACATCTTTAGAGTGGTCACTCTTCATGGACACAGCGCTGGACACTGAGGCTGTGGATCTGTGTGTGGAGAGAAAACATCATGTGCCGTTACTTAGAAGACTTTGTTACTGTTAGCTTTGTGTAAAAGACTTTGATTTCATCAAGTTTTAACTTCTACTGACACCGTTTCTTTAGTGCAGAGCTCTGACTCTTGGCCATGTCCAATGCTCCACAGCTTCTTCCCCCAGCAGTTAGGCTGGTAAATCAGACATTCTGAATGGAGGCTATATGACTTTTACCACATCTACTGTTGTTTAACAGACAAATGATAAACTAATCTAATCTTGTTTTGATTTAATCACCCTGGAAATCTGATTCTCCAGGCAGCAAAAAGTGACATTCAAGGCAGGTAGGCTGAAACGATGCTCGGTAGTGAAGTATCTAAACGACTCGAACATTTGCGTTATTGAACGGAGGAATCCTTGACTAATGCTACTGCAGTAAGGAGATCTTGAATTAAATTGAGTACTAGGCCCTGTTCACATTTGCATTTCTTTTTTTATTTTCAGAAAACACTTGACCAGAGCATTTTTGTAAAAGATAAAAAGCCACTTAGGGCTCTCTTAAACACACTGTATCATCGGAATATAATTACTGAGTTGACAAACTAACTAACAACAAACTGTACTAAAAACTGTAAACAAATACATAGGTGTGGTAGTTTCAAAGTAATTTGACTGTAGTTAGTTCCTCCCTTCAGGCAGATATAGGCAGTGTCCACCAGCGTCTGACCAGAACTGAAGAAGCAGGATGAGCTGCAAAACGTATTCAACCAAATAAACTTTTGTCCAGTCGACAAATAGAATTTCTCATTTTGACATGGATTCTACCTGGACGACTGTGGGATTCTACACACGTAACAGATAATACTCCCTACAACTGTACACCAACTCACCTTATGTCACAGATAATACTCCCTACAACTGTACAACAACTCACCTTATGTCACAGATAATACTCCCTACAACTGTACAACAACTCACCTTATGTCACAGATAATACTCCCTACAACTGTACAACAACTCACCTTATGTCACAGATAATACTCCCTACAACTGTACAACAACTCACCTTATGTCACAGATAATACTCCCTACAACTGTACAACAACTCACCTTATGTCACAGATAATACTCCCTACAACTGTACAACTCCCCCTCATGTTACAGACGTCATAAAGGTGTGCAGTACTCGGTTACATTTATATTTAGTCCTACATTTAATTTGAAGTACATTTTTAGCAGTATACTTTTAATCCTACTCCAGTCATATTTCTGTTGAAGTAGTAGTACTGTTACATGAGTAAAAGTTGTGGATCCTCTTCTACAGGTCACAAAATCTTTATGTTGACAATATGAAACTATTTGAACATTTGTGTTTGTCGCTCTGCTCCTTCACATATTTTGTGTTTGTTTTCACTGTTTAGGGGCAGGAACACTGTAACTTTATTTGTTTATTTGAAAATGTTTTATACTGTACTTTGTGATGATGTGAAATGTTAAAACGACTGTACGCTCAAGCCCCTTCTGCTGTTGAGAGACTCCAAAACGGTGCAGATGCTGATGTCACCTGTTACCAATCCTTCTTTATAAAACTCACCAAACCTTCAGGAGTGGCCACATCTCTGCAGCACGGCTCAAAGTTCAGGGGTTACATTTGGAAATAAAAATCTATGTATTTGTATCTGATTTGACACACATGTCATTTTCTAATTATTTCTAAATGGATATGAGGAATCTTTTGGTTTGCAATGATGTTTCTCCCTGAAGTGTGAGGAACATCTCCAGATCATCCTCAAGTAGAAAAGGAGCCATTTTGAACTGCTCACTCTGCTGAATTCTACAACACTTTACCCTTTAGCATTACATAACGCACAACTGTAACGCTCATTTGTCTTTATATGTCATGTTATGTTAGTGTGACATTTGTTCTTACAGTGAGTCTGGAGGAGCAGGTTCAGCGCTGAAGTCTGGAGGTTCAGATTTAGACCAGTCACTCTTCATGGACACAGCACTGGACACTGAGGCTGTGGATCTGTGTGTGGAGAGAAAACATCATGTGTTGTTACTTAGAAGACTTTGTTACTGTCAGCTGGCAGCACAAAAATGTCTTTATTCGAGGAGAGGAATCTACGCTGCGTCTCAATTCTCTTTCCTCGCTTCCTTCTCCTTGATTCCTCTCCTCAATTCTCAATTTTTCAGCTGGCAGATTAAGTGGTCTCCCAAAGAAAACCAAAGATGGAAGGAGTAAACCTGAGGGAGGCTTCAGGAGCAGACATCAGATCAAATCATCAAACTTTATTGGTCTCATTGAGGAGTTTATATCCTCTCCTCCCTGTGCCTCCTCTGTGGGTGGGACTTCCTCACCTATTTCCCACTGAATCGAGGAATCAAGGAGAAGGAAGCGAGGAAAGAGAAATGAGACCCAGATCTGTGAACACTGATTCCACCTGCTCTCAGCGCCCCCTGCTGGCCACATTTGAACTATATGATAAACCTTTTTATTTATATTGCCTCTGAAATATTACAAACACAACTGTAAACAGCACAAACAAAAGCACCAATACAAAAGCAGCTCAAACTTGACATATTTACAACAAGCTGCTCCTCAGACACACCCCTGTGACACTATTATTACATCTATTTTTATCATTTCATTTTATTTATGTATTTGCTTTTTATTATTATTCACTGTTTATTTATTTTTTTAATTTAACCTTTATTTAACCAGGAAAGTCCCATTGAGATTACTAATCTCTTTTTCAAGGGAGTCCTGGCCAAGACAGCAGCACACGCTGTAATGTTTGTATGCTCTAAAAATGAAATATTATTTATGTTCAATTATGTACATTCAATTATTGCACATCTATTGTTATTTCACACATAATAAAAAGATGGAGTGTAATTGTTCTATGATACGTGCCTCACTGTGTAAATAGTACTCCTAAACTATGGGAACAGTGTAAATAAATATATGCCGACTGCTATAAAGTCGGTTCATTTGTGTAAAATGTTCATGTGCACCAACAAGTCCCACTGCACCCATTCTCTGAGTCTTTAAAACAGCTTTATTGTCTGTTTTGAACTAATTTGCTATAAAAATCGACAGCTCCATACAAAATAATACAGCCCGGATGATGAAGGCGGCGCCCACAGCAACTTCCAGAATATTCCACCATTCCTTCTTCCAGAATAAGGAGAATAGAGGGACAGAGGCTCCTACAGCTGCTCTCCAACAGTGAGAGATACAGGACTACATTCATACTATAATACTCCCTACAACTGTACAACAACTCACCTTATGTCACAGATAATACTCCCTACAACTGTACAACAACTCACCTTATGTCACAGATAATACTCCCTACAAGTGTACAACAACTCACCTTATGTCACAGATAATACTCCCTACAACTGTACAACAACTCACCTTATGTCACAGATAATACTCCCTACAACTGTACAACAACTCACCTTATGTCACAGATAATACTCCCTACAACTAGGGTTGGGCGGTAATACGGTAATACGGTATACTGCGGTATCTAAAAATAGCAACGGTATCAGATTCATTACGTCATAAAAAAAAAAAATCTTGCCCTAATATAATATTAACTATAATTAATTTAAAGGGATATTCCAGGATTTTTGACATGGGGGCTCATTTCCGAGTTAGCCAGAGTGTTGCAGAGATGTGGAGACACTTTTTAGCGAATTTCATGCAGTCCTTCCAGCTGCAGAGTTTTCAGATGCTAGGCTAGCGCAAGTCAACGGTAAAGCCTGATTAGCCTGATTTTAATCAGAGTTACCCACTCCATAGTGCACCCAAAACAAGTCAATTATAACGCCAGACTGCCGATGCAAATGTCTGTGTTGATGGAACAATTTTAGAAATATAATCAACCTTGTACTTTAAAGGATTTATGTCCTTATGCAACAGCGCGTTTTTCCCCCGATCTAGCTAGGCATGGGCGGAGTGATATCACCTTGCAGTTAGGTTTCCAGCTGATATTTGTTTACCTTCAGCTGTCGTCGTTAGCCGTAGAGTACAGTAGCCTGTCCTGTTCTACAATCCAGACATGGCCACGTTTGGAGGTCTCCCCGATGCTTGGAATATACAGATGAAGAGTTGAGAGAGATGGATGTTGAAAGGGCAGAACGCGAGAGTGTCGGTGAGTTAGCCCCCGCTACAGCTACAGAAAACTGGGTTGTTGCATTGTTTGTTGGAATGAACGATCAATGCGGGGCTGTCTTTTCAGTTCCGTGCTCAACATGAATGTTCACGGGCTAGCAACAACTTTATGAGCGTGCATGCCTTTTGACCAGCAGGCTAACATAACGACAGGAGCAAGCTTGGGTAAAAAAGGTATAAACCTGTTCTTCATCACGGGATCTTGCGCTTGGAAAGACAGATGGTACTGCAGTGGTTGTCAGACTAGGCTTTCCAAGGGATTTGGTGTAGTCGTCTGGTCCGAAATGATCACTGGAAATCTTCTGTTTATGTTGCGTCTCCACCGGTGTGTTGATGTCTAAACCAGCAGCTACAAGCCACAGTCGAGTTCTTTCTCGATCGTGCACCGGAAAGCTGTGAAAACTTTGTGGTGCCCACCTGCGGGCTTTATTTGTACATTTTCGAAATGCACACTGAAAAAACATTTTGCCCGGTAGTTCTTTTAAAATTCACCTCTACACTCTGTGCTCTTCCTTACTACGACTTTTCTCGCTTGTCTGTTTGTTGTATTCGCTAAAAAGTGTCTCCACATCTCTGCAGCACTCTGGCTAACTCGGAAATGAGCCCCCATGTCAAAAATCCTGGAATATCCCTTTAACTGTGTTGTTACAGCTTTGCCATGCGGGTTTTGCTCAGTTCTTTGTTAAGCACTTGGTTATAAAGTCACTGCTTCTGATAATGATTCCTGTTGGTTTGTTAGCTTTAGCCCACAGACAATTTGTTATTTCGTCCCGTCGGTTGGCTGCTGTATTTGCACTTTAAACATTTGTTAATAAAAGTTACTAATTTTGTACATGTTTTGTTATGTTTTCAGTATCATTAGGCCTATGTAATGCTGCTATTCTGTTTCTGAACGGAAAAGGTGCAAGCTGCCATTTGGCGAGGCGACTCCACTGTAGTGCTACCAAGTGTTTTTTTTTTTTTTTTTTAGCCTTAGCAACGGTAATACCGTATACCCCGGGAAAATGTGGACACGGTTTAACGGTATCAAAATTTGGATACCGCCCAACTCTATTAAGTAGTACTTAAGTGGGAAACGCACCCCTCATCTTTAGTGCTGGCTGTGCTCTAATTTGGGCCGTTGAAATTATCAATTGTGCTATAAAGGCTTTTGTAGCCTATATATAATGTAATACATTTATATAGTTACAAAATCATAAAAATGGTTAAACTTGGTTTGTAACTTGTTTCTTTTCTTTAGGGGTATGGAGAACTTCAACCCTCTAATAGAGGTCCTGAGGGATAGAAATATTGATGAGGCAAGGATTGCCAGGATTCTTGAAGTCAAGGTACATTTATCACTGATGGGTATAAGCATAAGCTATGATTTAATCAATTATTTTATTAAATCGAGAAGTTTCAGTACCAAGAGTCACAGAAACAAAATACAGCTTTATTCTATAATTGTTTATGGTCACCAAACCAAAGGATATAGACAATACAACACAATTTGCTGATTCTCATAGGCCTATGTATAATTTAAGTGACACAATTAAGACCACAAATAATTCCAGACCAAAACACGTATGGCCTGTAATCCTCCTGTCACAAAATACCTGATGCGGTTGATTTGTTTCATAGTTGCCCCATATTCTATTCTTCTGACCCCTCCCCACAGATAAAATGCAGTTAGGGACTCAATGGTCCTGCTCGTGCAGGTATTTTTGTGCCTCCAAACTCTCTTTGTCATGGATTGTACATTCTTAGTGTCCAGATACTCACACATGTATACTTTGTCACTTTTGTGCTTCCGTTCATACAGATCTAGCATGTTACATCTCTATGCCTGGTCAAAATACAGGTTAGATTTGTATGAATGTCAGCCCAAAAATGACAAACTGCACATGTGTCAGTATCTTGACAATTGTGTTTGGAGGTATGAAAATACCTGCACTAGCCTAAGGATCGTTGACTCCCATTATAACTGCATGTTAGCTGTGGGGAGAGGTCAGAAGAATGGAATATGGGCCAACAATATGAAACAAATCAACTGTTTCAGGTATTTTGGGACATTATTACAGGCAGATTCAGGCCTTATGTGTTTTGGTCTGGAATTTCCCTTAAAAGCGTAACTTCACCCATTTTCTATATTCATATATTCATATGTTCACTGATATTTAAGAAATACATCTACTAATCGTCTTTGTCATTTTAAAATGTTTTATATAGCACTCTAACCAGAACTGACTGAAGCAGCGCGGATGAGCTGCGAAACGTTTTCGACCAAATAAACTTTGTCCAGTTGACAAATTGAATTTATCCTTTTACCAATGTTTTATTATAAATATTTATTCAAATAATTCATTAAATTAAAGAACAGGTCTCCCTGTGAGCCAAAGTAACCCAAAATAGCAGATCTACAAGCTCACAATGAGTTGCATGTTGAGAGCTTCTTAAAGTTTTGTTTATTATGGATTTCTTGATAAATAACATGGTTTAAATCTTGATTTCTGACAAACTAAGATTTTGTTGTTTACCTTATAGTATAAATAGAAACTGCATAGAAACTTATTTTTTTAGGCCTATTTTGTACTTAAAATTAACCTTTACTCTTCACTTTTCTGTAGTTTTTGTTCAAATTACAATAAATTACAATAATATTAGCTACAATACTGTGGTCCTCTGGAGGATTCCTGGGTGCTGGCGGTGGTCCGGTTTGCGCTCTGGGTCTGGCCGGTCATCCCTTTGTGCCGCCTGGGGCGGGTCCTGGGGGTTTTTCCGCTCGGGTACGCTGGCTGCCTTCTCGGTTGATGGGGGGTGGGTGGACGCCAGTGTGGGAAGAGAGTGGTAATGGTGATGAGGAAAGGACGCTGGTACAAACGAGGGAAAAAAAAAAAAAAAAAAAGTCACGGAAGGAGGGTTTGGGGAAAGGAAGGAAGGAGGGAAAGGAACAAAAATGTATGCCCTGTCTAGGCTACCCCACTATGGTGGGACACAGCCTTTGTATATAGATAGATAGATAGATAGATAGACAATACTATCGTATTAGTTAAAAAGTATGACCTATTTGTAATAAACAGATTGTTTTTATGTCATCTGTTTTTGTTTGTATATTATTATATCAATTACCTGGCCAGCCAAATGATATCTCTCTGTATTTCCTATACAGCGCGATACCATTTGGACACCCTCCATCCACCCTCGCTCCTCCGGTTACAAACGGACTCCGCGATTCTGATTCGTTCAAAGATGGTGACGTCAGTGCACCCGCCTTTGCCCGCAAAGTCACTCTTAGGCAGCGGAAGTTCCTCCTCAGTTTTGAATCAAGATGGCGCAATCTCTGATAGGTTCACTTAGCTGTCTGTCTACGCGCAACCGCAGCGCATTTTGGACCAAGCGTTACCAGACTCACTCGCTGGTACAGCGATGAGTCATGGATTCTTCCAGGCAATTATATCAATACAATTTGAATGCATTAAATCCATCAAATCCATCCTCCCCCCCACCCTAGACCCATACCAGTTTGCATACCGGGCCAACCGCTCTACCGAGGATGCAATCTGTTCTGCACTTCACCCGGCTCTCACCCACCTAGACAATAAAGACTCATATGTGAGAATGCTGTTCATAGATTTCAGTTCAGCATTCAACACTATAATCCCACAGCAGCTCATTATCAAACTAGACCACCTGGGGCTTCAGACCTCACTGTGTAATTGGCTGCTGGACTTCCTCAGTGAGAGGCCACAGGCAGTGCGGGTCGGCAGAAACACCTCAAGCTGCATTAGACTGAGCACAGGAGCCCCCAGGGCTGTGTGCTCAGTCCGATGCTCTTCACTCTGCTGACCCACGACTGCTCACCAGCGTTCAGCACCAATCACATAGTGAAGTTTGCGGACGATACGACTGTGGTGGGTCTCATCTCTAATAACGATGAGACAAACTACAGGAGTGAGGTGAGCCTTCTGACCCAGTGGTGCAGCAATAACAATCTCCTTCTTAATGTTGAAAAGACCAAGGAGATTGTTGTTGACTTCCGGAGAGGCCCCACCCAGCACCCCCCACTGTCCATCAATGGTGCTGCTGTAGAGAGGGTGAGCAGCACCAAATTCCTGGGGGTGCACATCAGTGAGGACCTCTCCTGGACAGTGAATACTGTATCACTGGCAAAGAGGGCTCAGAAGCGCCTCTATTTCCTCCGCAAACTGAGGAGAGCTGGAGCCCCTCCACCCATTATGACCACCTTCTACCGAGGCACCATTGAGAGCGTCCTGACCAGCTGCATCACTGTGTGGTACGGGAGCTGCACTGAACAGAACAGGAAAGCTCTGCAGCGCATAGTGAATGCAGCTGGGAGGATCGCTGGTGTCTCTCTCCCCTCCCTCCTAGACATTTTTAACACCCGGCTCACCCGCAGAGCGTCCAGCATTGTGGGTGACCCGAGCCACCCCGCACATAGCCTGTTCAGCCTCCTGCCCTCGGGGAGAAGGTACCGGAGTCTCCGGGCCCACTCCACCAGGCTTTCAAACAGCTTCATCCACCAGGCTGTCAGGAGGCTGAACTCACACCCGAACTCACACCCGAACTCCCACCTTACCCATCTCCCACCCCCACCCCCCATATTGGCATAACCTGTATTCCATAAAAAGACCTATCACTCTAGACACTTAAAAAAAAAAAAAAAAAAAAAAAAAATGCTGCTAAGGACTACTGTTGCACTGCTGCACATTTACATTTACTACTGGATTTTACTCCTGTTGCACTGTTGTTTACTACTGTTATTGCACACTTACATTTACTACTGGAATTTTTAGTACTGCTGTTTACTCCTGTTATTGAATTTTACCCCCGTTGCACTGTTGTTTACTACTGTTATTGCACATTGACTACTGGAATTTTAGTACTGTTGTTTACTCCTGTTACTGCACTAGAATTACTACCGTTGCACATTTATTTTTATTTTATCTTAACTCCTATGCACATTCTACTGCACATGACCAAGTCACTGCTGTATCTTCCATTGCACATTTTTGATGCACACTGCACACTTTGGAAATCTGTATATAGTATAGGTTATTTGTTATTTATTATGTTGCACTGTTTTAAGATTTTAGATCGTAGACTTTAGTTTTAACTTTAGATCTCTGTCTTAGATAGTTTTTTGTTGTGTTTTGTCTTCATATTGTATTTTGTACACTGTCTTTTTGCACTACCTGGCCAGAGAGAAACAAAATTTCGATTCACTGTATGTTGAACACATATGGCAGAATTGACAATAAAGCTGACTTTGAACTTTGAACTTTGAAATTATGGAATTACATTTTCTACGTTAACCTATGTAAACCCTGTTATATCTTTATTTTCCACAGATTGACGTCTCTGTGATTCTGCTGGTGTCAGATGAAACCCCCCATGGTGGCACATCCCCCACTATGGTGACAGATCGGCTGTGTTGGCTTTCTGTCGTAAGCAACAATCTACAGATGGAAACACAGACAGGAAGAGTCACGGATGTTGTATAATGAATATTGCCTTCACATTGAAAGTGTTGTTGAACTGTTTATTTAGCTCAGTGCTTCTCAATTATTTTCTGTGACGCCCCCCCTAGGAAGAAGAAAAAATTTCACGCCCCCCCTTCCTGTGCGCGACTATAAATAGTATTATTTGTCTAGAAAATTGTTATGAGAACACCATTGTATCCTTTTATTAACATTATAAACAAAAAAAGAAAGAAACTTACAACAAAGACTGCACTGAGGACTCAAATATTAATGTGTTTTTAATGCAGCTTTGCGCACACTCTCTCCTTGTGCCACTGATGCGTCAGCTTCTGTCGGACTAAAGGACACGACTCAGTGGAATATACGTGTTTTTTCTGTGACAGAGGATGTTCTGTTAATGGTGAGACTGTGCGTAAATCGCATGTGAGAACGCCACTGCCAACTACTGTTGTTGATGTGTAATTACACTTAGTTCTAGTACAGTACAGCAAAAAAACATGTTTCCCAGGGTCATACGTGCCCCCCCTGGCATCATGCCACGCCCCCCCAGGGGGGCCCGCCCCACTATTTGAGAAGCACTGATTTAGCTGAAATAATTTAACTGAAATAAAGTTTTATTTTTGAAAGGGTTTGCTGTATAAAACATATAGTATCTGTTTTTTTTACTGTGTTGTGTTTGTTCACATATTAACACCACATTCATTCAATGACAACTATTTAATTGAATTTAGCTGTTTAGTTGGCTGATGTCGTTCCTAGGTCAGAAAAACTACGACGGCGAAGCCCATTCTCTCTCAGAACTCTCTTCAGGTGTCTCAGACTTAAAATAAAGCCATGTTGGAATGCAAGTGCATGGAGGATTTCTGTGTATCTGAGTCCAATATTAAAATATAATAAAATAGCGCCTAGTATTTCCGGAGCTACCGTGATGAACTACAGCCTGTGTGTACGTGTGTAGGCAACGAGGTATATATATTCTTTATGAGTCGTTCCCACACCTTATAACTTGTTCCCACACCTTATAAGTTGTTCCCACACCTTGTTATTTTATTTATTCACCTATGTCACTTCCAGGGCTCCGTACTGCCTGGCTTCAGGCGCCAAAGTTCATTTTGACAAGTCCTCCGTGGCTTTCTGCAGAGGCCTCGCGGCCGCCCAGAACACCTGGGGCCTCAGGGATGCGGGGGACTCTTACAGGGTTCTCGGCGTCCCGCTGGGGAGAGATGAGGCGGTCTGTAGAGACAATTTGTGGACAGGTTTGTATAATAGCGTTAACGCATGTATGAATTTATGGCGTTTGCGTAATTTAAAAATCAAAGGTAAGGTTTTAGTTGTTAATGCCCTGTGCTTGTCCAAGCTCGTGCACGCCCTCACCGTGTATGACTTGCCAAGCGCAGTGGCAAACAAATTTAGTACTGCGGTAAGTTTATTTTTAAGGTTTATTTGGAGGAGAGAGCGTGGGCTTGTTGCACACAATGTTTTAATAGGTGAGTATAATCAAGGGGGGTTAAAACTGGTCGATTTAGTGGCTAAAAAAGGCGCGTTGCGTTTAAAAATAGTCAAGAAGTTCCTAGACACCGGCTGCACGGCCGCGTGGAAGGACTTCTTTGCGGTTCAGGTAGGTTATCTAGGTGAGTACGGTTTATTTAATTTGTGCATGCTCCCCCAGCGAGCCACCCTTGGCCCGAATATAAGACGACCCTGATTATACGACGACCCCCTCTTTTTCAAGACTCAAGTTTGAAAAAAGACTTTTTGAACACCAAATTTAATTTTTATACAGAAAATAATTACAGTACATCTGAAACAAATGATTATAACAATATATTCGAGAGAAAAAGCATGTTATTTTGCCTCACTCAAATCATTTAAAAACTGTCTATCACATCTTAATATCTGAACATTTAAATATGTAAACTAAAGTGCAATCACATTTGTAAATGAATGGCTTCTGGTTTTTGAAATGTAAATAAACCAATCCAATCTGATAAAACAACAAAATTGCAATAACTGCATTAACCATCAAAGTGAAGTCTAACTGTAACTGTAGTCTTGAAACAAATCTGAATAAGGAAAAACATTGCAATAAAATAATGCAAACTGGTTTAAACTTTAGAGTAGCTGAGATCTGTCATGTCAGAACATTACTCCTCACAAACATCCTCTGCCTTGCTGTGCTCAGTGTCACTGTCTGTCTTTTCTGTTATCTCTTCTCTTATTTTCTTCTCTTTTCTTTCTTACCGCTATTTTTTATTTTTCTTCTTCGTGACAGGGGTTCGCCTGGGGAGTTCAGTTCAGCATTCGCTTTAAAGATATCTGGCGCCATCTAGCGTTGTGAATGGGTATAATGTCTAGACCCCGAATGTAAGACGACTCCCGCTTTTTCAGTCTTATTTCAATGCAAAAAACATCGTCTTATATTCGGGCCAATACGGTATTTCCCTCGTATGACATTGCATCCATCTGGGCCCACATATATAATTGGTACACCCCACCCCAAGTCAGTAATTTTGACTTCAAATTGAGACACAGGATCATTTACACTTGCACCAGACTGCACGCAATACACCCTGACAGGTACGGCCGTGACTGTCCGGTGTGCGGTGAGGCGCCCGAGGACCTCCTCCATCTGGTCTTCTGGTGTCCTGTCGTGCGGCGGTTCTGGACCCGGCTGCTGGATCTTCACGCTCGGAGGCTGGCGTTGAGACTCCCACTGCCGGCGACCCATGAAATTGATGATCCCGAGCTTTGGTTTTGCCTCTTTGGACCTATCCGACAGCGACCTCAGGGGCCGGACACCGCCAAGGTCAACTGGGACACCGTCCGCCTCGTCCTGTCCTTGGCCAGTTACGCCATCTTTGTAGCACGGAACCACCACCTCCATGACGGCCGTGCAGCAGAACACTGGCCCCTCTTCAAAGCGTTCCTCAGCGCCCACATAAGCCATCTCCACTCCGCAAAAGAAACAGATTTCTCCAGCACTTTCACCCCAAACAACACTTTTTTTTCAATTTCTCAAACCGGTTCCCCTCATCTGGATTTCTGACCCTCACCTTTCTCCGTTGTTCCCCCTGGACCCCATCAACTGGACTCTCCCTGAACACTGTATTGCCCTTGTTTTCCCCTGGACCCTTTTTGCCCCCCTTGCCTTGGACATTTTTTCTTTTGGACCCTTTCATTCCCCCTGTTTTTTTTTTGTCTGGACTCCTCATTTAGATTTTTTCACTACAGCACCCTTGCCTTACAGTATTATCTTCTTTGTTTGTTGTCTTTGTGTCTTTAAGTGTAACCTGTTAATATTATTGTGTTTTTTTAAAAAAATGACTGAAATTTATTTTTGATAATAAAAGATTAAAAAAAAAAAAAAAAAAAGAATGCCCGATCTCGTCTGATCTCGGAAGCCAACAAGTGCGGGCCTGGTTAGTACTTGGATGGGAGACCGCCTGGGAATACCAGGTGCTGTAAGCCTTTTCTTTCATTTCAATGTAATTAGTTTTATATATATATATATATATATATATATATATATATATATTATATATATTATATATATTATATATATATATATATATATATATATATATATAATATATATATATATATATGGGATCATGCATGGTCTTTCATCTCCTCAACTCAGTTCATAAACATCAGGACCACCACACAGAGGGGCGGCCGGAGGAGACTGCATTGTTCCCTTTTATTCTCCAGGACTGTTTCACCGCGCGGAATCTGGATCTGCTCTTTTTAACTGAGACTTGGGTCGCCCCGGGTGAATCAAGCGCCTTTTCAGAACTTTTACCCTCCGGCTGCACGTTTATAAACGCGCCAAGAACCACCGGTCGTGGTGGTGGTATTGCAATGGTGTTGAAAGACAGTTTCTGCTTTAAGCCGCAGACAGGGATGCAGTTTTCCTCATTTGAACTGAGCTATTTCACACTAAGGCGAGAGGAACCTGTGCTGTGCGCTGTGGTCTACAGGGCACCCAGATATAATATACACTTTCTGGACGAATTCTCTGATTTTATTGCTGCTGTTTTAATGGACTATGATAGAATTTAAATTGTTGGTGATTTTAACATACATGTCTGTTGTCCGTCCAAATCCTTAGCTAGGGAGTTTTTAGAACTCATCGAAGGTTTTAATCTGACGCAGCATGTTAGAAAGCTATGCCTTTATTAGTCCCACAGTGGGGAAATTCCATAGAAGAAGAAGAAGAAGAACTTTATTGATCTCACACTGGAGAAATTCTTCTCTGCATTTTAACCCATCCTATATATATATATATATATATATATATATATATATATATATATATATATACACCTCAGGAGCAGTGGGCAGCACATTACTGCGCCCGGGGACCATCTCCATGATCTTCTTGCTTCGGTTTGGTCAGGACCTCAGGAGGATTTTACCTGGAGCATGTTTTGGGTTGGTGGGGGAAACCGGAGTGCCCGGAGGAAACCCACCCAGACACGGGGTGAACATGCAAACTCCACACAGAAAGGCTCAGGTGACCTGGGAATCGAACCCAGACCATGCATGCAAACTCCACACAGAACACACACAGAAAGGGGATCGAACCCGGAACCTTCTTGCTGTGAACCACTCAGCCACCGTGCCGCCACGGATAGTGTTACTTGAGAACATTTCTAATACTCTGCCCCCTTTGGGTGTAATAATATCATAATAATATCATAATAATATCGTAATAACATAGTAATAGCAGAATGTGGGCAGCTTTGGCGTGCACAGTGTGGTCCAACAGCACAAAGCTCCAACACAAACAGAGTTCTGAATTAAGCACAAACAATAGCATTAGCCTGTTAGCTTCATTAGCATATTAGTGTTTACTTCTTGTGTGAAGGGCGAAAACGCGAAAAAGCGAATTCTGGTTTTGTTTGGATCGAAGAAAGCGAGAGTCCGACCCCCCCAGCCCCCTCGTACCGTCCTGCGGCGGGCCTCCATGTCTGCGGCCTGGTCCGTCTCCTCTGCCCGGGTCTGGGCCCTCCCTCCGGGGCTGGAGAAAGGCAGACGCGCCCCGACCACCGACCACACCGCGGATCCGAGCAGAGAGTGACCGAGTAGGGGGGTTTACGACCGGGTAAAAGAGTCTCAGATGTGCGTGAGGCGACAGATTGACAGAACCGTGGCACTGACCGAGTCCTCAGAGGAACGCCCTCCCGAAAACAACGACCACAAGCCCGCCTCCGCCGCGGCTGCTGCGGCCTGGTGGAGAGCGGAGGAACTGCAGCCCCGGGCCACGTACAAACCTGGAAAAACAACCTAATCAATACATGATAATCAATACAATATGAAATACATGAGAGAATGAAACGTAATGGTAAAAGATCATTTTAAGCACGTCCTATATTACTCTTTTAGCCGTGGTATCTTATCCAGGAATGTTCCACAGCATGGCATTAAACACATGTGTCTTGTGTTTTAATGAAGAAGAAGGAGTTTAGTCAAACTGAGCTCTGGTTTTCAGGTGACGCTGTTTCTGGAGCTTTTGTGCTCTCAGGTGTTTGCAGTGCACAAGACACAGGTGGAAAAAGGCATTGATTTCTATCGGATTAAAACTTTATATTTTACACTTTTACTTTGTTAAAATTTCAGAGCAAAAATGAATAAATGGAGGAATAAAAACAAATATAATAAAAATAACAAACACAAATAAATAAAAACAAGAATCCATTTATAAACAATCAAATCAATATTACATTTGGCAAAACAAGGACCTATCCCACTTCTTATGTGCCCAAACCTCCTAACCCTAAAGCACCTCACAGTTTTTAAAGCACCTCACAGTTTTTAAAGCACCTCACAGTTTTTAAAGCACCTCACAGTTTTTAAAGCACCACAGTTTTTAAAGCACCTCACAGTTTTTAAAGCACCTCAGTTTTTAAAGCACCTCACAGTTTTTATAGCACCACACAGTTTTTAAAGCACCTCACAGTTTTTAAAGCACCTCACAGTTTTTAAAGCACCTCACAGTTTTTAAAGCATCTCAGTTTTTAAAGCACCACACAGTTTTTAAAGCACCACACAGTTTTTAAAGCACCTCACAGTTTTTAAAGCACCACACAGTTTTAAAGCACCTCACACTTTTTAAAGCACCACACAGTTTTTAATGCACCTCACAGTTTTTAAAGCACCACACAGTTTTTAAAGCACCTCACAGTTTTTAAAGCACCTCACAGTTTTTAATGCACGTCAGTTTTTAAAGCACCTCAGTTTTTAATGCACCTCACAGTTTTTAATGCACCTCAGTTTTTAATGCACGTCAGTTTTTAAAGCACCTCAGTTTTTAATGCACCTCACAGTTTTTAATGCACCTCACAGTTTTAAAGCACCTCACACTTTTTAAAGCACCTCACAGTTTTTAAAGCACCTCACAGTTTTTAAAGCACCTCAGTTTTTAAAGCACCTCACAGTCTTTAAAGCACCTCACAGTTTTTAAAGCACCACACAGTTTTTAAAGCACCTCACAGTTTTTAAAGCACCTCACAGTTTTTAAAGCACCACACAGTTTTAAAGCACCTCACACAGTTTTAAAGCACCTCACACTTTTTAAAGCACCACACAGTTTTTAATGCACCTCACAGTTTTTAAAGAACCACACAGTTTTTAAAGCACCTCACAGTTTTTAAAGCACCTCACAGTTTTTAATGCACCTCAGTTTTTAAAGCACCTCAGTTTTTAATGCACCTCACAGTTTTTAATGCACGTCAGTTTTTAAAGCACCTCAGTTTTTAATGCACCTCACATTTTTTAAAGCACCTCACAGTTTTTAAAGCACCTCACAGTTTTTAATGCACGTCAGTTTTTAAAGCACCTCAGTTTTTAATGCACCTGTTTTTAATGCACCTCACAGTTTTAAAGCACCTCACACTTTTTAAAGCACCTCACAGTTTTTAAAGCACCTCACAGTTTTTAATGCACCTCACAGTTTTTAAAGCACCTCACACTTTTTTATGCACCTCACAGTTTTTAAAGCACCTCACAGTTTTTAAAGCACCTCACAGTTTTTAAAGCACCTCAGTTTTTAAAGCACCACAGTTTTTAAAGCACCACACAGTTTTAAAGCACCACACAGTTTTTAAAGCACCTCACAGTTTTTAATGCACCTCACAGTTTTGCACCTCACAATTTTTAAAGCACCTCACAGTTTTTAAAGCACCTCACAGTTTTTAAAGCACCTCATGCACCTCACACTTTTTAATGCACTTCACACTCTTTAATGCACCTCACAGTTTTTAAAGCACCTCACAGTTTTTAAAGCACCTCACAATTTTTAATGCACCTCGCAGTTTTTAATGCACCTCACAGTTTTTAATGCACCTCACACTTTTTAATGCACTTCACACTCTTTAATGCACCTCACAGTTTTTAAAGCACCTCACAGTTTTTAAAGCACCTCACAATTTTTAATGCACCTCGCAGTTTTTAATGCACCTCACAGTTTTTAATGCACCTCACAGTTTTTAAAGCACCTCACAGTTTTTAAAGCACCACAGTTTTTAAAGCACCTCACAGTTTTTAAAGCACCTCAGTTTTTAATGCACCTCAGTTTTTAATGCACCTCACACTTTTTAATACACCTCGCAGTTTTTAATGCACCTCACAGTTTTTAATGCGCCTCACAGTTTTTAATGCACCTCACAGTTTTAATGCACCTCACAGTTTTTAAAGCACCTCACAGTTTTTAATGCACCCCTCAAAGCTAGGAAAACACACACAGTTGCACATTGAGGAGAAAAAAACACATACACTTTACTCTGTAATTTAAGGTCAGGTTTTTGGGGTGCATGAATAAATATGAGGCTTAAACACCAATCTGAACAACTCATTAATAAACATCACCATAAATAAAAACGTGCTCCTCACCTTCCACGGTGGTTGGTCTCTCACTCTCATCCAGCTCGGGTCGTCGACCAGAGCCCTGGGAGCTTGAGAGTTCTGCGCATTATTTCAAAAGTTCAAAACTCCATGCACAGCTTCCAGGTGCCGGTAACAACAGGAACATTTAATAATTCCAGAAAAAAAAGTTTACCGCACACTCGTTTGACTTTACTCTCTTTATTAGGCTTAGTGCACAATGTGTTTCGCTTCTACCTGAACCTGATGACGCTGTAGAAGCGAAACGCATTGTTCGACCATGAGTGGACCATGCATGGTCCACTCTGGCACGCCCGCCTGTGTTGGTTCACAAGAGGATGTACCAACACAGGCGGGCGTGCCAGAGTGGACCGGCATCTGCCGTACATCTTCACCTAGAAGCCACGGGCCATTCTTTTGAGGACAGTGAGGTTCAGATCTTAGCCAGGGAAAAGAACTGGTTTGAGAGGGGGGTTAAAGAGGCTATTTTTGTCAAAAAAGAGAATCCATCATTAAACAGAAATGGGGGAGTTAGACTTGTCTCCCATTTATAATTCGATTCTTAGACCAGTCAAACAGAGCCAGGGCAGAGGGGTGGAGAGGGTCGTTAGACGTTGAATAGGGGGTCGAAACTAGCCGTCAGAGTAATTTGAAAAACAAAGGGACAGATTAGGGGGGATCGTTTTCAGAGCTTTGTCATTGTAAAGACGCGCCTCCCGGCAGCTAGATATAAGCAGGGTCTAACCAGTACAATAACCAGAGCTGACGAAGCCTCTTGGATGAGCGGCGAAACGTTTTCAACCAAACAAACTTTGTCCAGTTGACAAATTGAACTTCTCCTTTGATAATAGGAATTGTGGAATAATTGTTCTGTGCAATAGGGCTTGTGGATTATCCATTGTGGTCTAGGGCTGGTGCAATATTTTGGCACTTTACATGTATCCTGTGATGAGTTCTGACTGTTATCTGTCTGTACTGTATGTGTGTCTGTACTGTGTGTGTATAACCATGTTTTTAAGCTGCGGGCAGTGAGCCAAAGACAAATTTCCCCTCGGGGACAATAAAGTTTATCTTATCTTATGGCTCTGTTCTGTTGCTTATCCACCACCACTATGTCTGGTTGGTTCGCCATCACCATTCTGTCAGTCTGTATCTGGAAGTCCCACAGGATCTTGGCTTGGTCATTCTCTGCAACCTTAGGAGGTGTTTCCCACCTTGACCTTGGGGTCTCCAGCCCGTACTCTGCACAGATGTTTCTGTACACTATGTCCGCCACTTGGTTGTGTCGCTCCATGTGTGCTTTCCCTGCCAGCATCTTACACCCTGCAGTTATGTGCTGGACTGTCTCAGGAGCCTCTTTGCACAGCCTACACCTTGGGTCTTGTCTGGTGTGGTAGATCTGGGCCTCTATTGCTCGGGTGCTCAAGGCCTGCTCCTGTGCAGCCAGGATGAGGGCCTCTGTGCTGTCCTTCAGACCCTCTCCAGCCATTGGTAGGATTTCTTGATATCAGCCACTTCAGTTATGTTTCGGTGGTACGCCCCATGTAGGGGTTTGTCCTGCCATGATGGTCCCTCCAGCACCTCTTCCTCTGAGCTCCACTGTCTGAGGCATTCCTTGAGCACATCATCTGTCGGGCCTTGTCCTTGATGTACTTATGGATTTTGGATGTTTCATCCTGGACAGTGGTTCCCACACTCACTAGTCCTCGGCCTCTTTCCTTCCGGCTCGTGTACAGTCTCAGGGTGCTGGATTTGGGATGGAACCCTCCATGCATCAGGAGCTTTCGTGTCTTAACGTCTGTGGTCTGTATCTCCTCCTTTGGCCAGCTTATGCCTCCTTCTACACCCTGCCAGTGATCAGATAAATGTACTGCTATTATTTCAATAGTACTACAGTAATAGCATGTACTTCATAATATATAAGTTCCTAATTTATATCAATGTTGTCGATCCCTCTAATACGCTGAAACTCTACACGACTGCACACACACAAGCACACACGCACACGCACACACACACACGCACGCACAGCTGCAGCTGCAGTGGAGCCGGTGTGAGTGAACAAGGTTTGCAGACAATGCGTAATGCCATGTTAGAGATGGTACAAGTGTGTGACTTTCAGCCCCCATTCACATTACTGTATGAATTCAGACTCTCACGCTACCATGAAGGCAGACACTCTACTAACTCTGGAGGCAATGAATGTCTGAACACTGCAGAGGACCACTGTGACATACGTGTTTCCTTTGAGCTGGATCGAGATCGTAAGGAGGTCAGAAACATTTTGACCACAGATGACTGCCTCCCAGGAATGAGAAATGCAGTGTCTCTGGGAAATGTGGACTTTGACCTTGAAGAAATCTGGAAACTTTTAAAAATACACGCAGGCTACACATTCTGTCTAGCTTTTGCTCCTGGGCATAGATTTAGACTGAGAGTAACACCATGAAATAAAACCACCAATCTGAAAGTTTGCCTACAATACAATAAATAAATAGATAAATAAATAGTAGTAGTAGTAGTAGCAGTAGTAGTAGTAGTAGTAGTAGTAGTAGTAGTACATTGTTATATAGGTTTGTCTTTTTGTCTTTGTTTGTATTACAGTTATTATGGATGTAATAAACAAAATGAAGCAAAGAAACAAAGGTTTGAGTACATTTATTTATCTTAATAATCATAATGATAATCATCATAATACATGGATCCCAGGATATGCCCTGGATCAAAAAGGGGAAAACACAAAAAAATATGGTCATACCTCCAAGGAGAGTGGAGATAATAAATTTTGGGTCATGTCTGAACAAGTGTTTACAATTTTACACACAAATAGACCAATGTAAATGTATTGAGCAGAAATAAACTCATAATGAAGGAATTGTGTTGAAATGACACACATTCTTCTTTTTATGGAGTATTTTCATTTGTGTTTCTCGTCCCTGGGCTTCTGCACACGACACACAACTTCAACACAACTTCACCACAACTTCAGACCACCTCCACCTGTGGAGAAGCAGAGACCAGAAATGATTCACTTTAAACTGTGTTAGGCTGAAACACATCACATCCAATACTGAACTACAATGGGACTAAACTGGGACTAAACCAGGACTAAACCAGGACTAGACTTGCCTGGTTTTCACCAGACCATATCACAAGTGATATATGGTCTGGGAGCACCTTCGAAATATCTCGTAGTGGAGGTGTGGTTTACGATCTCCAACATTATTGGGCGTTACGAATGTCTGTCATTTGGTGTATATGTAGCCCAGAGCCAATAAGCTTCCGTTTGTCACATAGCGCGCGCGCGCGCACACACACACACACACACACACACAGACACACACACACACACACACACACACACACACACACAGGACAAAGTGTGTACAAAGTGTAAAGGCTTCAGTGGATTCCAGCTCCAGGGCTCAGATAACACCCACTCTGCCTTTTCTCAGTGACGTCTTTAAAATACACTTCACTACAGTCACAGAAATGTCCATCATTTGATTTAAAGCTGCAGTGTGGAACTTTCTCAAGGTGGCACATCATCTGCATGTTTCCATGGAAACAGAAAGTTAAAACCACTTGGGACCATTCTCTGAGATAGACGAGTTTTATGCCACACTGTGGAATATTCTAGCCAAAGGAAGCACATTTCCATGGAAACAAGCAGGAGGATGCCCTCCTCCAGGTCAAGGAAGAGTCAGAGCAATCAAAAGAACCCAAATGAAAAACATGCTTTTATTTGAGACCATTTTTGTGTCAAAAGTTTGTGTGGCTTTAATGGGTGAAACCCAGTGCAGGAGCAAAGGCTCCTTCAGCGGCCTCACTGCCTCGCCGAGAGAGGAGTGATCACTCACAGGCAGGAGAGGAGCTGCTGTCTCTGTGTTTCTCTATGGTGAAGTGTAGAGCACAGCCCAGAGAACAGGTGGACCCAAGCAAAAGCTCACTGCATCTGTTTGTCTTCCCTGTCTCTGTGGCTGTTAGCTCAATAAAAGCACATTTTACATGGATTTGGAGAGAAAAGCGCTTCACTGTGTGAGCCTCTAATGTGAAAAATACACTTGGAGTGTATTTTGGATGGACGAGGGTCCTGGGCTGTGACCCAGGGCGTGCGGCTGTGTGCTGCTTTGGCGTGCTGTCTGCACACTTTAATCTGTTAAACTGGGAGCACAAGTGAAACGAGCCTGGTGCAGGGACTCGCCGTTCTGCTTCTAAATGCTCTTGCAGTGTGTTTGGGGCGTAAGGAGCCACTCCTTACGCCTCACAGTGTGGTATGGGAACTGCACCGCTCAGAGCCGCAAAGCACTACAGAGGGTGGTGCGAGCGGCAGAGGACATCACTGGCAGCAGTCTCCCCTCCATCCAGGACATTTACCACAGCAGGGGTCTGCGTAAAGCACGCAGCATCACTAAGGACCATCACTAAGGAAGGATCCGGCACAAGGACTCTTCCGTCTGCTACCCTCTGGTAGACGATACAGGAGCCTGCCAGCACGCACAAAAAGACTCAAAGACAGCTATTACCCCCAAGCTGTCAGACTACTGAACTCTGGGTAATACTCTAAATAATACTGAACTCTCAATAATACTGCACTAAACTACCTTTCATTATGCATAATTATGTTTACTGCTGCTGCTCTATATGAATATATCATGTCTGTCACTACCTCACTGTAAATTACTGTTACCTGTGCAATAATCAGTGCAATAACCTATGTGCAATATTTATATCATACTATGTGCAATACGAAATCCACATGCAACACCTACACCACACCATATTATGTGCAATCTGTGAAATACTTACACCTTATTTGATCTTGATTTAATCCTACCTGCACCTTGTACATTGTACCTTGCTTTTTTATTTTATTACATATTTTATTATATTGTTTATTATATTGTTTATTATATTGTTTACTTCTTCCCCTGCACTTTGCAACACTTTTTTTACCATGTACTATTATTGCATGTTATTAGTACTTCTTGACTATCTTAGCGAGTCAACGGTTCTTCTGATCCTAAACATTTCATTGCATTGTTGACCTTGTGTTGATCCTGCATATGACAAATAAACAATCTTGAATCTTGAATCTTGAATCCATGTGTCAGGTGAAAACAGAAGGACATGTGTGCGACTGCTCCACACTCAAAACAGACCCATAAAGTCACTACTCACTCCAGTGTCTCCAGTCGACAGTGAGGGCTCCGTTTAAGCTCCAGGAGCTCCTCCACATCTGAGTCACTCAGACGGTTAAGATACAGCTCCAGGTGTGTGAGATGTGAGGGGTTGGACTTCAGAGCTGCAGCCAGAGAGGAACAGCTCGTCTTTGACAAACCACAGCCCGACAATCTGAATAAAGAACACATGATGTGGTTAAAGTCCATACAAATATAGATTGTGCTTATATATTATAAATATATAATAAAAGAAATCAAATATGGCAATAATAAAACATGAAACACAACTGAATGTTTATTCAGCATTTTTGGACTTAATGCCATTTAAATCATCAATACTTTTGATTAGAATTAGGGCTGTCAGTTTAACGCATTAATTAGATTAATTAATTACGCTGTAAATTAACGTGTTATAAAAATTAACGCAATTAATTATGAGCGGCAATTCAATGCGCGCGCATTTTAAATTTGGCGTGCGGGGTCTTTGAACGGCGAGTTTATTTATAAAAATGTGACGGAGCGTTGTCCCCGGGGAGAGCACGTGAAGACGCACGTTTCCTTATCTGCTGCTCCGCCGAACCCTTTTCATTATCAACCATAAACTAACTCCCATAACCTCTCCAGCGTGTTCTGCCGCGACTCAGGGTGCACATTTAGAAGGACCAGTTTTGCCCCTCCAAATCGCGCTAAACCCGATCATTTTTACTCACGCCCGCGCTGCCGCCTTCTCCCTCCTCCCGCGGTGCGATCTACCCAGACACATCCACACCGGGAGTTTAAATCCTCGCGGGTTCCGGGGTTCATGTGAGCCATGAGTAATTTACACGGGCAATTATTTGTATTCTCTGTAAATTTGAAGCTTTGTATATTATTTATTGACGTTGCATGAAAGCGACTGTACGTGCTCACCTTTTGGCACCAGAAATATTCACCATTTAATAGTGGAATGGTGTAAATGAGCTTTAATGAATGTTCTGTAATGTGGGAGGGGGATGGGGGTGTACAGCTGCACTCTGCAGTCTTGTTTTGGTTACAGTGGAGGTAACGTGCACGGAGAGAAAGAGAGAGCCAAAGACTGAAAGACTTAAAGGTAGTGAGATGAACCTCATGAGGCATTGAAAGGGTTCATTTCTCGAAGCTTCATGTGCGCATGAAACCACCTACTGGCCAAGTGTGTAATCACAGCAGCTGTACCTGAACCACAGAATGTGTTTGTGTTTTTGTGTCTGTTGGGAATGACATTACAAAACATGTGTGACCAAATCATTTCTATACATATATTATCACATATGTGTATACAGTAATACATTCTGTATGTATTCTGTGTGTAAATGTTCATAATATGGCAGGTTTGTGAAAATGGCGTAATCGGGCAGAGGACAGTGAAAGTGTTTGTGGAACTAGCAAAAGGACACAGATTATGCTTATGTAACTTGGACAATGATGTACAGGACAGGGGAAATTTTATTCATTTTTATTCAGAAACAAGAGTTTCTCAACAGTTTTTGGTTTTCAGATCAAAGTGTTCCCACACAGGGGAAAACCTCCTCTTCCTCGCTGGCTCCATCCTATCACCTCTCCTACTCTCCTCACGCTCCTAAATCTCTCTCCCTAAACTCTCCAAACTCTCAACTGAACTCTCCTTCAAATCCCACATTCTGAATGGAGCCTGAGGGTCTGTACAGCTGGAATAGCTCGCGGCAATAATCCGAACCGCTTCCTGAAGCGATCACGTGGTACAGCCGGGCAGCGAGGCTTCGAACGCGCTTCGTGGAAACACCCCCTTCATTACTCGACACACACTTCAAAGCCTCGGCACGTCTCATAACATCACTACTTAAAGGGGAAGTATGCAGTCTTTTCACTGTAAATATTTTTTCACACACGTTTGACACCTTTTTTGCACTGTGGGAGAGCACAATAAACCACCTAAAAATGTATGAATCCATCCATGTTCTTCCTCTTATCCGGGGCCGTGTCACGGGGGCAACAGTCTAAGCAGAGACTCCCAGATTTCCTTCACCCCGGACACTTCCTCCAGCTCCTCCGGGGGGACCCCAAGGTGTTCCCAGGCCAGCCGGGAGACATAGTCCCTCCTCCCGGTGGGACGTGCCCCGAACACCTCCCGAGGGAGGCGTCCAGGAGGCACCTCTGAGTCCAAGTCCAGAGTAAATACTAGAGCTGATTATGGCCGAGCTCTTTAGTGAAAGCTCTGAAACATGACACAAGTAAGAGACAGTGAACTGACCTGAGAGTCTCCAGTCGACAGTCTGGACTCTGCAGAAAACCACACAGATCAGACACTCCTGAATCACACAGGCTGTAGTTACGGCTCAGATCCAGTTCTGTGAGATGTGAGGGGTTGGACTTCAGAGCTGAGACCAGAGAAGAACAGCTCATCTCTGACAAACCACACTCCTCCAATCTGAATAAAGAACACATGATGTGGTTATACATCTTATATGACACTTTTTCTCCATTGTTAACACACTATTTGTCATTCACTGCACCAAGTCCCCACAGCTTCAAGTCATTTCAACAAAACATGACTTTAGTTCAAACCTTGAACACATGTGAATAAAGAATCCATGATGTGGTTCACGTCCATAGAAATAGGCCTGTCACCATAATTACTATATCCACTTATCGATCAATATATGAAAGCTGGAACTAGATTTTTGGGCTCAGTATTTATCACGAGTACTTTTTCTGTGCACTGCTGGGAAATGTGTGTTTATTTTCTGGATATACAATAAGATCTGAGCTGTAGGTTTGTTTTTTTAAACAATATTGTAATTCAGAATATTTTTGTGGATTAAATCTGCTCTTGGGTTTCTGTGTCAGAGACATAAGTGAGTTTCAATATTATCGTCTGTATTTTCTTCAGCGATATATCATACTTCAAATGTGTTAGCGTGACAGGCCGACATAGAAATATGGATTGTCCTCATGGAGACATTGTGAATAACCAAATAAAGACGTGATAATATATCATTAATAATAATACAAACATATGAAAAGCATTACTGAACATGGTGTCACGTCTTTTCTGCTTTGACAAATAAATCCACAACACTTTTCTTTTCATGGAATAGTTCACTTCTTCATGAGTGCGTTCCAGTGTCAAGTCTTTCACTGATCAATGAAAGTCCAACTTGAAAAACCCAGAAAAACAAACTCAAGGCTCAACTCAGCTTCAAGATTTTTACTGAGTTTTTCTGCTTCTTCAGCAGGTCGAAGCCTTTAAAGCAGGGGTCTTCAACGTTTTTCAGGCCAGGGACCCCCAAACAGATGGCGAACTGGGCCAGGGACCCCCTACTATATATACGGCATAGAATTGTGTTTTATATTAAATTGAGCTTAGTGTCATGTATAAACATTGCTACTCTGTTATGGTACATCCAATACAAGGAAATAATACACAGGTTAATACTGTATTTTACAATATAAAATATAAAATTATATTATTTTAAAATGAAATCAAAAGATTTCGCGACCCCCCTGCAGTACCTGGGGGTCGCGACCCCCCTGTTGAAGACCTCTGCTTTAAAGTAAACAAACATGAAATAATGACGTTTTAATTAGGATTTTCATCTCCTACTATTTTGAGTAGTACATTTTATTTATAATGTTATTTATTAATATAGATTTTACATATTAACTTAATTTGATATTTTTTTAATAATGTCACACACACACACACACACACATATACATATATATATATATATATATATATATATATATATATTTTTTTTTTAATCTAAAAAAATAACCAATTTTCTCTACCATTTTAAATATGAAAATGAAAGAAAATGACAACTTTGTTTTATTTTACATTGCTTCAGTTAATAAGTAAATAGTTCATTCATTCATTTTCTTCCGCTTTTCCATTTTCTGGGTCGCGGGGGCAGCAGTCCAAGCAGTGTTCTGCTGACCAGAACACAATGCACCAGCCCCCATGAATCCTCCCGCGGGTGGTGGGTCCACAGGAGGACGGCTCACGTCACAACAGGCCTTGATGTATCTTCTGGTATGGGGGCTACCAGCAGACACTGGGGGCAAGGTGGGGTTAAGTGTCTTGCCCAAGGACACAACGGCAGCACTCATCTGTGGGAGCTGGGATCACACACGGTCAAACCCGTCAAGAGCGGGATTCGAACCACCAACCCCTGTATCACAAGGCATATGCTCTACCAACTGAGCTACTGCCGCCCCACAGTAAATAGTTCTTATTTGCTAAATAATAGACACTTTTTACATTAGTTCTCCTTTAATGTCCAGATTGAAATACATTTTTACAATATATTTAAACAACCAAGTGTCTATTACAATAAATTATTCAGTTTTGTTTTAAACATTTTCAAAAAATAAATTAAATTAAATTACTACTTTCAGAATGTATTAATTAATTTACTGTTTACTTAAATTTGAACATTGATCCAATAGAATAAATGAGCCGACTGCATTTACGATCTTACTGAGGCTTCTAAATGTATTTTTAACAATGAAACACCAATAACTGAATAGATGTGTGATAAATAAGTGTAAGTCTATACTGTGGAACATTCCAGACAACACAAAAGCATCTCCATGGAGACCAGCAGGTGGCAGAACCCCACCAGAAAAGTTCTAGTGTACTTTGTTTTAATATAATTCTTGTCCACCTCTGAGTCCAAGTCCAGAGTAAATACTAGAGCTGATTATGACCGAGCTCTTTAGTGAAAGCTCTGAAACATGACACAAGTAAGAGACAGTGAACTGACCTGAGAGTCTCCAGTCGACAGTCTGGACTCTGCAGAAAACCACACAGATCAGACACTCCTGAATCACACAGGTCTGGGTTCTGGCTCAGATCCAGGTGTGTGAGATGTGAGGGGTTGGACTTCAGAGCTGAGGCCAGAGAAGAACAGCTCATCTCTGACAAACCACAGTCCTTCAATCTGAATAAAGAACACATGATGTGGTTATACATCTTATATGACACTTTTTCTCCATTGTTAACACACTATTTGTCATTCACTGCACCAAGTCCCCACAGCTTCAAGTCATTTCAACAAAACATGACTTTAGTTCAAACCTTGAACACATGTGAATAAAGAATCCATGATGTGGTTCACGTCCATAGAAATAGGCCTGTCACCATAATTACTATATCCACTTATCGATCAATATATGAAAGCTGGAACTAGATTTTTGGGCTCAGTATTTATCACGAGTACTTTTTCTTTGCACTGCTGGTAAATGTGTGTTTATTTTCTGGATATAAAATAAGATCTGAGCTGTAGGTTTGTTTTTTTAAACAATATTGTAATTCAGAATATTTTTTGTGGATTAAATCTGCTCTTGGGTTTTTGTGTCAGAGACATAAGTGAGTTTCAATATTATCGTCTGTATTTTCTTCAGCGATATATCATACTTCAAATGTGTTAGCGTGACAGGCCGACATAGAAATATGGATTGTCCTCATCGAGACATTGTGAATAACCAAATAAAGACGTGATAATATATCATTAATAATAATACAAACATATGAAAAGCATTACTGAACATGGTGTCACGTCTTTTCTGCTTTGACAAATAAATCCACAACACTTTTCTTTTCATGGAATAGTTCACTTCTTCATGAGTGCGTTCCAGTGTCAAGTCTTTCACTGATCAATGAAAGTCCAACTTGAAAAACCCAGAAAAACAAACTCAAGGCTCAACTCAGCTTCAAGATTTTTACTGAGTTTTTCTGCTTCTTCAGCAGGTCGAAGCCTTTAAAGCAGGGGTCTTCAACGTTTTTCAGGCCAGGGACCCCCAAACAGATGGCGAACTGGGCCAGGGACCCCCTACTATATATACGGCATAGAATTGTGTTTTATATTAAATTGAGCTTAGTGTCATGTATAAACATTGCTACTCTGTTATGGTACATCCAATACAAGGAAATAATACACAGGTTAATACTGTATTTTACAATATAAAATATAAAATTATATTATTTTAAAATGAAATCAAAAGATTTCGCGACCCCCCTGCAGTACCTGGGGGTCGCGACCCCCCTGTTGAAGACCTCTGCTTTAAAGTAAACAAACATGAAATAATGACGTTTTAATTAGGATTTTCATCTCCTACTATTTTGAGTAGTACATTTTATTTATAATGTTATTTATTAATATAGATTTTACATATTAACTTAATTTGATATTTTTTTAAATAATGTAACACACACACACACACACATATACATTATATATATATATATATATATATATATATATATATATATATATATATTATACATACATACGTACATCTATCTATCTATCTATATACAAAGGCTGTGTCCCACCATAGTGGGGTAGCCTAGACAGGGCATACATTTTTGTTCCTTTCCCTCCTTCCTTCCTTTCCCCAAACCCTCCTTCCGTGACTTTTTTTTTTTTTTTCCCCTCGTTTGTACCAGCGTCCTTTCCTCATCACCATCACCACTCTCTTCCCACACTGGCGTCCACCCACCCCCCATCCATGCACTGGACAACCGAGAAGGCAGCCAGCGAACCTGAGCGGAAAACCCCCCAGGACCCGCCCCAGGCGGCACAAAGGGATGACCGGCCAGACCCAGAGCGTAAACCGGACCACCGCCAGCACCCAGGAATCCTCCAGAGGACCACACAGGGACAGCACCCAGAGAGGGACGAGCACCCAAGCACACCTTCCGTCCATCACCATCACCGCTGTCGCCCCACTTTAAAATCCACTTCTCCCCCCTCTCCGAACATTTCTTCATATCCTATGTTGCCCTATATTGTGTATAATGTGTATGCTATTTATAATGTGTCTAAATGCATTAAAAGAAGGAGGACATTGTCCTGCAGCCTAGGTGTAGGTATTCAGCTTGCCCTGACTAAGAAATGATGCATTAAAAACAATCCAAAACATTGGGAGAGGGTCCAGGTCCAGACCATCTGCAATCATCCCACTACAACAGCAGTAACAGTAATAACTAAAGGTGCACCTAGATAACGTCGCCCCCCTCCAGGTGCCCCCGTCCACCATACAAAACCCCAAAGAACCCCGGATCCAGGCGGCCATCCGGACCACACCCCTAAGCACCAGCCAGCCGCCCCCTAGGCACCCCGAAACCAGACCTGGTGATACCACCCAAGCCCGCCAGCAACCCCCCAAACAACCCAGCACTCAGAACAACCCAGCACTCAGAACAAACCAGCACTCAGACGCCAGCACCACCCAAACGTCACCGGAGAGGCATGATGATGTTGGGGGAAAGGACACCTTGGTTTAAGGTCTAAGGACCGATCTAAACCACACCACACTGCACCAGGGTCAGCTGCACAGCCCAGTGTGGGCACTTCCACAGCAGGGCCTCAGCCAAAGCTGGTTTCCCCCTGCCGCTTCATATCAAGACCCGTCCTCTACCACACCCATCCATTCATTCATACACAAACTCTCTCCATTCATCCCTGTCCTGAGCAGCCTCTCTCCCTTGCACCACAGTCATCCCTCTTGCATTCAACGCTCTTCTTACACCCTCTGTCCATCCCATTCGCGGTCTTCCTCTCATTCTCACTCCACTCACATCAGATTCATACACCTTTTTCACCAATCGCTCCCTTTCCATCCTCTCAACATGTCCAAACCATCCAAATGCCTTTTGCTCTGCTCTCTCAGCCAACTCTCGCAACACACCAGTTCTCTCTCGGATTTCTTCATTTCTCACACGATCCATGCGCGTCACACCACACATACTCCTCAGACATCTCATCTCAACTACATTCAACTTCCTCTTCTCCGCAACTTTCAAACTCCACGTTTCAGCCCCATACAACGCAGCAGGCACCACCACACCCTCATACAATCTCCTTTTCGCAACCATTCCCAGTGACCTACATTCAAACACTCTCTTCATTCCCCCCCATATCTTACGTACTTCATTCATTCTAAACTCTACCTCACCCCCTATTCCACCATCCACACCAACATGCGACCCCAAATACTGAAAACACTCTACCTCTTCCAACAACTCCCCATTTAATGCCACATTCAACCTACGTTCATCCTTTGACCTCGTGCACCTCATCACCTTACTCTTATTCACATTCACTCTCAGCTTCCTTCTATCACACACCCTTCCAAACTCCTCAACCAAACGTGCCAAGCTCTCCTCTGAATCAGCCACTAGTGCAGTATCATCTGCAAACAACAACTGATTCATGCTCCATTCGCTGCCATCAACATTCACCATGCTCACACCCTTACCTGACACTCTTGCATTCACCTCTTTTACCACACCATCCATATACACATTAAACAACCACGGAGACATCACACATCCCTGACGCAAACCAACCCTCACAGGAAACCACTCACTCGTGCTATTTCCCACTCTCACACACGCTCTACTGTTTCTATAAAAAACTCTTCACACCTTCCAACAGTCTACCATCGATACCATACAAACTCAACACAACCCACAACGCCTCTCTATCAATCCTATCATACGCCTTCTCTAAATCCATAAACCCCCAAAACACCTCCCTCCCCTTAGCCAAATACTTTTCACACACCTGTCTCACAGCAAACACCTGGTCCACACATCCTCTACCTCTCCTGAAACCACACTGCCCTTCACCAATCATACACTCAGTCCCCTCCACTACCCTGTTAATCAGCACTCTTCCATACACCTTGCCTACAACACTCAACAGGCTAATACCCCTATAACTACTACATTCATACTTATCACCCTTACCCTTGTACAGTGGAACCACACACGCACTCGTCCAGTCAAGTGGCACCTGCCCACTTACAAAACACACATTCAACAATCTCACACACCACTCGGTGACACTCGCTCCACCACACTTCAAACATTCCACAGTACACCCATCCACACCTGCAGCCTTTCCTGCTTTCAACTTTCCCACAGCTTGCTCAACTTCCTCTCTCGTAATCAACGCTTCATTCAACTCTCCCAGTACATTCAATCTGCTTTCCCTTCCATCCATCACAATCACAGCATCCCGATCTTCCTCCACATTCAACAGCCTCTCAAAATACTCCGCCCACCTCTTTCTTACAGCATTCCCCTCATTCAGCATCCTTCCATCCTCTGTTTTCACTTTCTCCTCCCTCCCAGACACTTCCTTTCGCACTCTTTTCACCTCCTTCCAAAACATTTTCTTGTTCTCCCGAAAATTGTCAGTCAACTGTCTGCCCCACCTTTCGTCCGCAGCCACTTTTGCCTCACGCACAGCTCTCTTTGCATCACTTCTCTTCTCCTTATAACACTCATACGACTCCCTGTCCTTTCTCTGCAGCCATACTTCATACGCACGTCTCTTCTCAGTTACAGCCAACCTTACATCCTCGCACCACCATTCACTTCCCTTTCTTACACCACCTCCAACACGTCTCACACCACACACTTCCTCTGCACACCCAACCACTGCACTCTTGAACTGTTGCCATTCTTCCTCCACACCAACAATCATTTGATCCTTCACCTCATTCCACCTGCCACCTATTTTCTCCTGATACTCACACACTTTCTCTCTGTTCTTCAAAACACTCACTCTCAAAACTTCTCTTGCATCCCCACTCTTTCTCGATCTCACCCATGGCATACCCACACGCAACCTTCCTTCCACCAAATAATGATCAGACATACCTTCACTCTCTCCCCTTCTCACACTTACATCCAACAATCTACTACATGCAACCTTTGAAACCACCACATAATCCATCAATGCTTTATCAATCACTCTTCCACCATCCTGCCTCACCCACGTATACTTATGAATATCTTTCTTTCTGAACCATGTATTCCCAATCACCATCTCTCTCTCAAGGCACGTTCCTATCAGTCTCTCACCACTATCATTCTTTCCAGGTACACCATGCACACCAACAACACCCTCAATTTTCTCATCACCCACCCACATACGTACATACATACATATATATACACGTATATATACATATACACATATATATACACGTATATATACATATACACATATATATATATATATATATACATATACATATATATATATATATATATATACATATATATATATATATATATATATATATATATACATATACATATATATATATATACATATATATATATATACATATATATATATATATATATACATATATATATACATATACATATATATATATATATATATATATATATTAATCTAAAAAAATAACCAATTTTCTCTACCATTTTAAATATGAAAATGAAAGAAAATGACTACTTTGTTTTATTTTACATTGCTTCAGTTAATAAGTAAATAGTTCTTAATTGCTAAATAATAGACACTTTTTACATTAGTTCTCCTTTAATGTCCAGATTGAAATACATTTTTACAATATATTTAAACAACCAATTGTCTTTTACAATAAATTATTCAGTTTTGTTTTAAACATTTTCAAAAATTAAATTAAATTAAATTACTACTTTCAGAATGTATTAATTAATTTACTGTTTACTTAAATTTGAACATTGATCCAATAGAATAAATGAGCCGACTGCATTTACGATCTTACTGAGGCTTCTAAATGTATTTTTAACAATGAAACACCAATAACTGAATAGATGTGTGATAAATAAGTGTAAGTCTATACTGTGGAACATTCCACACAACACAAAAGCATCTCCATGGAGACCAGCAGGTGGCAGAACCCCACCAGAAAAGTTCTAGTGTACTTTGTTTTAATATAATTCTTGTCCACCTCTGAGTCCAAGTCCAGAGTAAATACTAGAGCTGATTATGGCCGAGCTCTTTAGTGAAAGCTCTGAAACACGACACAAGTAAGAGACAGTGAACTGACCTGAGAGTCTCCAGTCGACAGTCTGGACTCTGCAGAAAACCACACAGATCAGACACTCCTGAATCACACAGGTCTGGGTTCTGGCTCAGATCCAGTTCTGTGAGATGTGAGGGGTTGGACTTCAGAGCTGAGGCCAGAGAAGAACAGCTCATCTCTGACAAACCACAGCGCCACAATCTGAATAAAGAACACATGATGTGGTTATACATCTTATATGACACTTTTTCTCCATTGTTAACACACTATTTGTCATTCACTGCACCAAGTACCCACAGCTTCAAGTCATTTCAACAAAACATGACTTTAGTTCAAACCTTGAACACATGTGAATAAAGAATCCATGATGTGGTTCACGTCCATAGAAATAGGCCTGTCACCATACACTGGGCCCTCGCTCTATCACAGGTCACTTTTCGCAGCATCGCTGTTTTGCAGATTTTTTTTATTTTAAATTTCAACTTTTTTTTATAATGTATGAACATAGTGTTGTGCGTCCTGATTGTCTTCTCCTCCGTGTCTCCTGTACAGGACAGAATGTGTTCAGTTTGACACATTTATATAGATGTTATAGAGGGGGGACCCGGGGGGGCCCCGGGCGGGCTCCAGGAGTCCCGCTGGATGCACGAGGACCGGAGACATGAGTCACTGGATCTGTAGGATCCAGTGATCCTAAAAATAGTGGGAGGATTTTAATCTCCTACTATTTTAATTAAAATATTTTTATAAATAATAATAATTATTATCAATATAGCTTTTACATATGATCTTAATTTGGCTTTTTTTTAAATAATGTAAAATTCTAAAAAAAAAAAAAAAATTCTATTGACAAGACAAATGAAAATAATTTAAGACTTTGTTTTATTTTATTTTGCTTAATTTAATAAGTAAATAGTTCTTAATTGCTAAATAATAGACACTTTTTACATTAGTTCTCCTTTAATGTCCAGATTGAAATACATTTTTACAATATATTTAAACAACCAATTGTCTTTTACAATAAATTATTCAGTTTTGTTTTAAACATTTTATTAAATTAAATTCCTACTTTGAGAATGTATTAATTAATTTACTGTTTACTTAAATTTGAACATTGATCCAATAGAATAAATGAGCCGACTGCATTTACGATCTTAATGAGGCTTCTAAATGTATTTTTAACAATGAAACACCAATAACTGAATAGATGTGTGATAAATAAGTGCAAGTCTATACTGTGGAACATTCCACACAACACAAAAGCATCTCCATGGAGACCAGCAGGTGGCAGAACCCCACCAGAAAAGTTCTAGTGTACTTTGTTTTAATATAATTCTTGTCCACCTCTGAGTCCAAGTCCAGAGTAAATACTAGAGCTGATTATGGCCGAGCTCTTTAGTGAAAGCTCTGAAACATGACACAAGTAAGAGACAGTGAACTGACCTGAGAGTCTCCAGTCGACAGTCTGGACTCTGCAGAAAACCACACAGATCAGACACTCCTGAATCACACAGGTCTGGGTTACGGCTCAGATCCAGGTGTGTGAGATGTGAGGGGTTGGACTTCAGAGCTGAGACCAGAGAAGAACAGCTCATCTCTGACAAACGACAGTTCCACAATCTGAATAAAGAACACATGATGTGGTTATACATCTTATATGACACTTTTTCTCCATTGTTAACACACTATTTGTCATTCACTGCACCAAGTCCCCACAGCTTCAAGTCATTTCAACAAAACATGACTTTAGTTCAAATCTTGAACACATGTGAATAAAGAATACATGATGTGGTTCACGTCCATAGAAATAGGCCTGTCACCATACACTGGGCCCTCGCTCTATCACAGGTCACTTTTCGCAGCATCGCTGTTTCGCAGATTTTTTATTTATTTATTTATTTTTTATTTCAACTTTTTTTTAATAATGTCTGAACATTGTGTTCGGCGTCCTGATTGTCTTCTCCTCCGTGTCTCCTGTACAGGACAGAATGTGTTCAGTTTGACACATTTATATAGATGTTATAGAGGGGGGCTCCGGGAGTCCCGCTGGATGCACGAGGAGCCGAGACATGAGTCACTGGATCTGTAGGAAGTCCAGACCGGGACTAAGACATGAGGACCAGACCGGGACCAGACCGGGACTAGACCAGGACCAGACCGGGACTAAGGTCGTTTTCACACCTTGTTTGGTTTGTTTACAATGAACCAGAGTTTGTTTGCTCCTTTGATTTGGACCTTTTGTTCTGGTGTGAATAAAAACCAAAAGTCTCGATCCGGAGCAAACAAGCGGACCGAGACCACCTAAAAAGGTCGGTCTCGGTCCGGTTCCATACGAATCCTGGTGCGGTTCGTTTGAGGTGAGAATGCAGACCGGACTCGATCAGACACAAGTTGGCTTTTTGTACTTAACGAGCTCCCGTCGTATGTCGAGCATTATGGGAAACCGAGGCTGACGAAACTAAACGAAACGAAGCAAAACAAAACTTACGAGGCTTACTTACGTTTTGCGTGAAGAGCAAGAGTCAGAACTTGATGCTCACATGAGTTCTGTCCTCCGTAGTCGTCTTGCCCTGTGACTTCATCATTTGTAAATTGATTGTAAAATAGTGTAAACCTCACGATGCTGCTCAAACATTTGTGCGAACTGTAAAAACTGAGCAAACTATATCGCTAAGGCTAGATTGAAAACAGCACATAACACCATGATTCTCCTCCTTCTGGGTTTGGACACCGACAGGGCTCATTCTGTCCAATGTCTGAGCCTCAGCACATGTGCTTTTGTTTATAGATGTTAGTTCGCTTGGGGAAAAACTGCAGTGTGAAAGCGAACCGCACCAAAAATAAAAAATTAAAAAAAATTTGGTCCGGACCAAAGCAAGTGAACTATCGGACTTTCCTGGTGGGAAAACGACCTAAGACATGAGGACCAGACCGGGACTAAGACATGAGGACCAGACCAGGACCAGACCGGGACTAGACCAGGACTTAGGTCGTTTTCACACCAGGAAAGTCTGATAGTTCACTTGCTTTGGTCCGGACCAATTAAAAAAAAATATATATATATTTTGGTGCGGTTCTTTCACACTGCAGTTTTTCCCCAAGTGAACCAACATCTATAAACAAAACCACGTGTGCTGAGGTCGCTCAGACATTGGACAGAAATGAGCCGTGTCCAAACCCGGAAGGAGGAGAATAACGGTGTTACCTGCTGTTTTCAATCTAGCCTTAGCGATATGGTTTGCTCAGTTTTTACAGTTACAGTTGACAAGTACAAAAAGCCAACTTGTGTCGGATCGAGTCCGGTCTGCATTCTCACCTCAACCGAACCGCACCAGTATTCGTATGGAACCGTGCCGAGACCGACCTTTTTAGGTGGTCTCGGTTCTGTTTGCTCCGGATCGAGACTTTTGGTTTTTATTCACACCAGAACAAAAGGTCCGAATCAAAGGAGCAAACGAACTCTGGGACTCGAGACTAGACCGGGACCAGACCGGGACCAGACCGGGACCAGACCGGGACCAGACCGGGACTAAGACATCGAAGCCTTTAAACCAGGGGTGTCCAAACTTTTTTCATCAAGGGCCACATGTCTAAACACAGACGAAGCAGAGGGCCGATCGAGGGCCACAGACTGGAGCTCAGGACAGTCAATAATGTAAATATCTGCATGTTTAACACGTTAGAATGAGCTTCAGTCCTTTATTCATTCAAAATCCTCAAAACCACACAATAAATATTAAATATTGTCTTATCAAGGTAGATTTTCAAAAAACTTGCAGTCAAAAGTTCTGCTCAAGGTCATTTGGGCCAATTCACCTGGAACCCTGAGGGCCAAGAAATATTTGTCTGAGGGCCGCATTTGGCCCACGGGCCATAGTTTGGACATGCCTGCTTTAAAGTAACCAAACATGAAATAATGACGTTTTAATTAGTATTTTAATCTCCTAGTATTTTAATTAAAATATTTTATTAATAATAATATTTATCAATATAAATTTTACATATTAACTTAATTTGACATTTTTTTGAATAATGTAACAATTATATATATATACTTTTTTTTTTTTATCTAAAAAATAACCAATTTTCTATACCATTTTAAATACAAAAATGAAAGAAAATGACTACTTTGTTTTATTTTATATTGCTTCAGTTAATAAGTAAATAGTTATAATAAACACTTTTTACATTAGTTCTGCTTTAATGTCCAGATTGAAATACATTTTTACAATATATTTAAACAACCAATTGTCCATTACAATAAATTATTCAGTTTTGTTTTAAACATTTTCAAAAATTAAAATAAATTAAATTACTACTTTCAGAATATATAAATTATACTCAACAAAAATATAAACGCAACACTTTTGTTTTTGCTTCCATTTTTCCTGAGATGGACCCAAAGATCCAAAATTCACTCCAGATACACAACACTACCATTTCTCTCAAACATTGTTCACAAATCTGTCCAAATGTGTGACAGCGAGCACCTCTGCCCCGCCGAGACAATCCACCCCACCTCACAGGTGCGCCACATCAAGATGCCGATCCGACATCATGACCAGTGCACAGGTGCGCCCCAGACTGCCCACAATAAAAGGCCACCCCGAAATGTGCATTTTTTTGCTTTATTGGGGGTCTGGGGACTCAGAACCAGTCAGTATCTGGTGTGACCACCATTTGCCTCATGCAGTGCAACACATCATCTTCGCATAGAGTTTATCAGATTGTCAGTTGTGGCCTGTGGAATGTTGGTCCACTCCTCTTCAATGTCTGTGTGAAGTTGCTGGATATTAGTGGGAGCTGGTACACGCTGTCGTATACGCCGGTCAAGCACATCCCAAACATGCTCAATGGGTGACATGTCCGGTGAGCAACGTTCCCTCTAAGCTGCGCGCCTGTGCAATTGCGCACTGCTCGCACATTCTCAGCGCACAAGAAAACCTATGCAGCGCAGGGATGAAAGAGTTCTGCTTTTTTTTCAGCCGCGGGGTCATCTGAATACGGGGGAATCGTCCAGTATTCAGAAACAAAAGTATGTGTCTCGTATTAAACTTCTACCGGTGTAAGCCGCGAGCACGCGCAGCTCTTTCGCAACAGCGTGTAGCGGGGGGGCATGTCGGATGTCGCGCACAGGAGTCCAAGGAGCGCTCAGGGAGTTAGTGTGTTTGCTCAGACACATAAAACATCAGGGGGAACATTGCCGGTGAGTATGCTGGCCATGCAAGAACTGGGACATTTTCAGCTTCCAAGAATTGTGTACAGATCCTTGCAACATGGGGCTGTGCATTATCTTGCTGAAACATGAGGTGATGTTCATGGATGTATGGCACAACAATGGGCCTCAGGATCTCATCACGGTATCTCTGTGCATTCAAAATGCCATCAATAAAATGCACCCGTGTTCTTCGTCCATAACAGCCTTTGAAGAGGAGTGGACCAACATTCCACAGGCCACAACTGACAATCTGATAAACTCTATGTGAAGAAGATGTGTTGCACTGCATGAGGCAAATGGCGGTCACACCAGATACTGACTGGTTCTGAGTCCCCAGACCCCCAATAAAGCAAAAAAAAAAATGCACATTTCGGGGTGGCCTTTTATTGTGGGCAGTCTGGGGCGCACCTGTGCACTGGTCATGATGTCGGATCGGCATCTTGATGTGGCGCACCTGTGAGGTGGGGTGGATTGTCTCGGCGGGGCAGAGGTGCTCGCTGTCACACATTTGGACAGATTTGTGAACAATGTTTGAGAGAAATGGTAGTGTTGTGTATCTGGAGTGAATTTTGGATCTTTGGGTCCATCTCTGGAAAAATGGGAGCAAAAACAAAAGTGTTGCGTTTATATTTTTGTTGAGTGTAATTTACTGTTTACTTAAATTTGGACATTGGTCCAATAGAATAAATGAGCCGACTGCATTTACGATCTTACTGAGGCTTCTAAATGTATTTTTAACAATGAAACACCAATAACTGAATAGATGTGTGATAAATAAGTGTAAGTCTATACTGTGGAACATTCCAGACAACACAAAAGCATCTCCATGGAGACCAGCAGGTGGCAGAACCCCACCAGAAAAGTTCTAGTGTACTTTGTTTTAATATAATTCTTGTCCACCTCTGAGTCCAAGTCCAGAGTAAATACTAGAGCTGATTATGGCCGAGCTCTTTAGTGAAAGCTCTGAAACATGACACAAGTAAGAGACAGTGAACTGACCTGAGAGTTTCCAGTCGACAGTCTGGACTCTGCAGAAAACCACACAGATCAGACACTCCTGAATCACACAGGTCTGGGTTCTGGCTCAGATCCAGGTGTGTGAGATGTGAGGGGTTGGACTTCAGAGCTGAGACCAGAGAAGAACAGCTCATCTCTGACAAACCACAGTACTCCAATCTGAATAAAGAACACATGATGTGGTTATACATCTTATATGACACTTTTTCTCCATTGTTAACACACTATTTGTCATTCACTGCACCAAGTACCCACAGCTTCAAGTCATTTCAACAAAACATGACTTTAGTTCAAACCTTGAACACATGTGAATAAAGAATCCATGATGTGGTTCACGTCCATAGAAATAGGCCTGTCACCATAATTACTATATCCACTTACCGATCAATATATGAAAGCTGGAACTAGATTTTTGGGCTCAATAGGGGACCAGACCGGGACCAGACCGAGACCAGACCGGGACCAGACCGGGACCAGACCGGGACCAGACCGGGACTAAGACATGAGAACCAGACCGGGACCAGACCGGGACCAGACCGGGACCAGACCGGGACCAGACCGGGACCAGACCAGGACCAGACCACAACCAGGAAAGTCCGATAGTTCACTTGCTTTGGTCCGGACCAAATTTTTATTTTTATTTTTTTTTTTGGTGCGGTTCTTTCACACTGCAGTTTTTCCCCAAGTGAACTAACGTCTATAAACAAAACCACGTGTGCTGAGGTCGCTCAGCCATTGGACAGAATGAGCCCTGTCGGTGTCCAAACCCGGAAGGAGGAGAATAACGGTGTTACGTGCTGTTTTCAATCTAGCCTTAGCGATATGGTTTGCTCAGTTTATACAGTTCGCACAAATGTTTGAGCAGCATCGTGAGATTTACACTATTTAACAATCAATTTCCAAACGACGAAGACACAGGATAAGACGACTACGGAGGACAGCGCTCATGTGCACAACAAGCTCTGACACTTGCTCTTCACGCAAAACATAAGTAAGCCTCTAAGTTTCGTTTAGTTTAGTTTGATCAGCCTCGGTTTCCCATAATGCTCGACATACGACGGGAGCTCGTTAAGTACAAAAAGCCAACTTGTGTCGGATCGAGTCCGGTCTGCAGTCTCACCTCAAACGAACCGCACCAGGATTCGTATGGAACCGGACCGAGACCGACATTTTTAGGTGGTCTCGGTCCGCTTGTTTGCTCCGGATCGAGACTTTTGGTTTTTATTCACACCAGAACAAAAGGTCCGGATCAAAGGAGCAAACGAACTCTGGTTCGTTTAAAACGAACCAAACAAGGTGTGAAAACGACCTAAGACATGAGGACCAGACCAGGACCAGACCGGGACCAGACCGGGACCAGACCAGGACAAAGGTCGTTTTCACACCAGGAAAGTCCAATAGTTCACTTGCTTTGGTCTGGACCAAATGTTTTTTTGTAATTTTTTTTATTTTGGTGCAGTTCTTTCACACTGCAGTTTTTCCCCAAGTGAACTAACATCTATAAACAAAACCACGTGTGCTGAGGTCACTCAGACATTGGACAGAAATGAGCCGTGTCTAAACGCCGTGTCCAAACCCGGAAGGAGGAGAATAACGGTGTTACGTGCTGTTTTCAATCTAGCCTTAGCGATATGGTTTGCTCAGTTTATACAGTTCGCACAAATGTTTGAGCAGCATCGTGAGATTTACACTATTTAACAATCAATTTCCAAACGATGAAGACACAGGACAAGACGACTACGGAGGACAGAACTCATGTGAGCATCAAGTTCTGACTCTTGCTCTTCACGCAAAACATAAGTAAGTTTCGTTTTGTTTAGTTTTGTTTCGTCAGCCTGTATCCCATAATGCTCGACATACGACAGGAGCTCGTTAAGTACAAAAAGCCAACTTGTGTCGGATCGGGTCCGGTCTGCATTCTCACCTCAAACGAACCGCACCAGAGTTCGTATGGAACCGGACCGAGACCGAGCTTTTTAGGTGGTCTCGGTTCTGTTTGCTCCAGATCGAGATTTTTGGTTTTTATTCACACCAGAACAAAAGCTCCGAATCAAAGGAGCAAACGAACTCTGGTTCGTTTAAAACGAACCAAACAAGGTGTGAAAATGACCTAAGACATGAGGACCAGACCGGGACCAGACCGGGACTAGACCAAGACCAGAGACCTGCACAGGTTCGGGTACTGAACCGTTAACTTTTATAACACGGGTGCAAAATGTTGCGCTGTGTCGTATGCCAGCTCGGGTCGGGTCGGAAGAACCAGAGCGCGGGTCTATCTGCGGTTTACAAAATGCACCTACAAAAAAATTAATTATACAAATATAAAGGCCAATGTTGTAGTGAGTTACCATTTCCAAGATAAAAAGTAAAATCTGATTATTATTTTTTTGTCTGTACGCGCACACTGTGTTCAAGTCACGCGATGTCCTGCATTTGAAAATGACTACGGAAGAGCTCAAAAAGAAGTTTTGGCTCTCCTGTTTATTTTCATGCGGGTACGGTTCGGGACGCGGGTCTATCTATAGCGGTTCGGCTCGGGTGCGGAACCAAATTTTAAATTCTGTCGGGAAACGGTTCGGGTTCGGAATGAAGTATGACGGGTTCGGGTGGGTGCGGTTTGCGAAAATTTGAACCGTGCAGGACTCTGACCAAGACTAAATGTGGACTAAACCAGGTCTAAACCTGTACTAAACCTGGACTTAACCAGGACTAGACCAGGTCTAGTCCACCCCCCACACGTTAATACATTTTGTTGAAAATCTACAAAAGTTTGAGTGTGTAAATGAGAGAGAAATATGAGAAAATGTTAATTCCAGTCTGAGAAAAGTGTATAATGTGTGTGGTGAGGCGTTTACAGCCTTAAAACATGTAGAATAATTGTAAAATATAAAGTTGTCCTACGGATTTCACTTATTGCGGGTTATTTCTGGAACCTAACCCCCACGATAAACCACTGTAATTACTATATAAATAATAATAATAATACATTTTAATTAAAAGCGCCTTTCAAGACGCCCATCCACTTATCGATCAATATATGAAAGCTGGAACTAGATTTTTGGGATCAGTATTTATCATGAATACTTTTTTTTTTCTTTGCATGACTGGGAAATGTGTGTTTATTTTCGGTTTATTTTTTTTATTTTTTAAACAATATTGTAATTTAGAATATTTTTGTGGATTAAATCTGCTCTTGGGTTTTTGTGTCAGAGACATAAGTGAGTTTCAATATTATCGTCTGTATTTTCTTCAGCGATATATCATACTTCAAATGTGTTAGCGTGACAGGCCGACATAGAAATATGGATTGTCCTCATGGAGACATTGTGAATAACCAAATAAAGACGTGATAATATATCATTAATAATAATACAAACATATGAAAAGCATTACTGAACATGGTGTCACGTCTTTTCTGCTTTGACAAATAAATCCACAACACTTTTCTTTTCATGGAATAGTTCACTTCTTCATGAGTGCGTTCCAGGAATTAAACTAATCTATCGCCGTGGAGACAAGCAGCTAACACCTCCAGGGCAAGTAACAGGTCAGATCTGTGGAGAGGCGTGCCCACTCACATAAGAACACATGTTTTTAAAGGTTTGTTTTGTTTTTAGCAACAAAACACCAATAATTCTGGAGGACCAAAACTGACACTCATTAAATGAACTGGTGAAAACAAATATAAAAGTGTTAATAAATCAATGCTTTTACACATTAATGCATTCTGGGAAATAAAAAGCTAAAACATGCTTGTTTGTATATTTTGTATGGATCTATACATTTTTACTTTTACTAATTTGTACATTTATTTTTAAACATATTATTTTATTTATAATTATTTATTTACACATTTTTCTCAAATGTATTTTACTCATTTATAGATTTCAACATGTATTTATTTACACATTTCTACATTTTTATTTTTACTTTTATTTTGTCACATTTAAAATGATTTTAATAATTTATGTATGTAGACTTTTATTAATTTGCTACATTTATTTATTTCCACTTTAATTTTTTTACATTTACCATTCCCATTAGTTGTATCTGCTGTGTGTTACTGTGTGTGTCACAATGGAATGTTCCACACTGGGCATTAAAAACTACACATCAGCCCATACGGGTATTTTCATGGTGAGGACACCAAATGTTTAGAATCTGGAGAAACTGACAACGATAAACTCGACCCATATTTATGGGCCGATATTAAGAAAGAAAAGAAAGAAAGAAAGCTATGCCTTTATTAGTCCCACAGTGGGGAAATTCCAGTTCTGCATTTGACCCATCCTGTTATTAGGAGCAGTGAGCAGCACATTCCTGCGCCCGGGGACCATCTCCATGATCTTCTTGCTTCGGTTTGGTCAGGACCTCAGGAGGATTTTACCTGGAGCATGTTTTGGGTTGATGGGGGAAACCGGAGTGCCCGGAGGAAACCCACCCAGACACGGGGAGAACATGCAAACTCCACACAGAAAGGCCCAGGCGACCCGGGGATCGAACCCGGAACCTTCTTGCTGTGAAGCAAGATATTATACATGTAATACACACACATACACACACACGTCTTTTTTTAATCACACAGCCGTAACAGAGCAGTGTAGTCACAATTTGTGCAGTTTTCTCTTCATATTAAAGAGTTCAAATAAACATACAAATGTTTTTTTTTCGGCAGCAGATCGACCACAACACAAAATATGGGCCTAAGCTGGAGATTTAAAGCCGATAGCCAATATGAAAAAAGAAAGCGTCTTTCTGGACACTCAAGGTCGCCTTACACAATAAACAAATACAAAACATAAACAAAGTTAAATACAATTAAAACATAGAGTTAAAGCACACAGTATTAAACACACGTCTCTCTCCTTGGAAATAAGCAGATGACACCACTAAGCCAAATTACAGGTCAGATCTGTGGAGAGGTGACCTCGCTCACAGTAACAATGCATCATTTCTGAAAAGGAAAGCTAAAAAGATGTTTGAGAATAAAAGAATAAATAAGTGAAGAGACGATGGTGCTCTTAATGAGAAATGATAATGACACTAGAACAAAGCTTTGGTGATTCTATTGAAATGATCTGTATCCCACTAAACACTTAACAGTGTGTTTAATAGTGCGCTTTGTGCTTAAACAGAGGAGACTGACCTGAGAGTGGAGAGTTCACAGTGAGGACTCTGCAGTCCAGCACACAGCACAGACACTCCTGAGTCACTCAGGTCATTTCCACTCAGATCGAGTTCTTTCAGATGGGAGGGACTGGACTTCAGAGCTGAGGCCACCAGTTCACAGTGAGTATCTGAGAGTCCACAGCCAACAAACCTGTAGGGAGATGTTTAATTTAAATGTGTTTGATTAGTCCTAACACACGTCTGTGAAGCTGCTGTTTGTGAATGACGACTGACCGAGCCTTCCTGCAGTTCCTCACCGCTGGGATCAGTCTCTGTTTACCTCCACCAGACGTGTTGTACTTCTGTAGGTCCAGTTCCTCCAGGACCTGCTCTGACATCTGCAGCATGTAGGCCAGAGCCGAGCACTCGAACTCAGACAGTTCCTTCTGTGATCCTCCTCTAGACTTCAGGAGGTCCTGAATCTGCTGCAGGAGCGACTGGTCCTTCATTTCCATCAGACAGTGGAAGATGTTGATGCTTTTGTCTGGAGAGACTTCCTTTGAGCTCATCTGTTTTAGGTTTTGAATGACTTTGGGGATTTCTGATTGGTTTACTGGACTTAGCAGACCTCCTAAAAGTCTCTGGTTGGAGTCCAGACTGAGGCCATGAAGGAAGCGCACAAACAGGTCCAGGTGGCCGTTTGAACTCCCCAAGGATTTGGAAAGAGATCGTTTGAGAAACTCACTTGCACTTAATTTTTCAATTGTCTCTTCATCAAGAAACCTCTGAACGACATGTGTGTCACTTCCAAAGCAGTGGAGCAGGTAAACCGCTGCCATAAACTCCTGGACGCTCAGGTGGACAAAGCAGTAGACTGATTCGTTGAAGAGGACACTCTCTCGTTTAAAGATCTCTGTACAGAGTCCTGAGTAGACCGAGGTCTCGGTCACGTCCAGACCCACCTGCTCCAGGTCTTCCTCGTAGAACATGATGTTTCCTGTCTGCAGATGTTCAAAGGCCAGTCTGCCCAGCTTCAGGAGGACATCTGTTTTCGTCTTTGTCAGCACCAGTGTTGTCTCTGGTATAAGTCGTCTTCTCTCTGTCTCTGGACCGGCCTCAGATTGTGGTCGGTTGTCGTCTGGTCTGGTCTGAGATTGAGGTTGGTACTTCCTCTTCCTGTTAGTCTGCACTAACAGGAAGTGGGCGTACATGTCGCTGAGTGTCTGGGGCATCGCTCCGCTCTGATTGGTTTTCAACATGTGGTCCAGGACTGTGGATGTGACCCAGCAGAAGACTGGGATCTGGCACATGTTGTGGAGGCTGCGGGAGCTTCTGATGTGGGACAGGACTTTCTCACACTGTTCTTCATCTGTGAACCTCTTCCTGAAGTACTGCTCCTTCTGATGGTCAGTGATGAAGCCCCTGACCTCTGTCACCCTGTGCACACACTGCACTGGGATCTGATTGGCTGCTGCTGGTCTGGAGGTGATCCATATAAGGGCAGTAGGAAGCAGAGCGCCTTTGATGAGGTTTACTAACAGCACGCTGACCTCTGAGCTCTGTGTGACCTCAGAGATGAGCTCACAGTTAAAGTCCAGAGACAGTCTGCTCTCGTCGAGGCCGTCGAAGATGAACAGGAGTTTAGAGGCGGACAGAGTGTGTGCTGTGAGCGTCTGTGGACACAAGAAGAGCATGGAACAAGAGGAGACATTTCAATGTGATCAGGTTTATCCACACATGGAAACACACTCACGGACAAAGGATTTCACTCAGTGTCTGATCTATTCTAAACATTACTCACATTTCTCTTTTATTTATTTTTTTAAATACTTTTCTATGTCAGATTTTCACACAGAAAAAAAAAATCACTCACTCACATAGAAAATAATAATAATAATAATAATAATAATAATAATAATAATAATAATAATAATAATAATAATAAAATAAATAAATAAAGCTGCTGGTTGTTTTGTTTTGTATACATTATTTTACAATGTTACTATTGTATTATAATAATTATGTTCTATCCATTTTTATAATTTATTTATTTTATAATTTTTTTTCTCCCTTACCCTCTGTTGTTTTACACATTTAGTGAAGTGTTTGATTTCCTTTAGTTTCTCTTTTAGTTTTTGTGCATATGCTTAATCCCATCAACATATTTTTATACTCATATTTTTGCATTATTGTTTTCCTTTTCTGTTTGTGATTCATTTAGGTTAAAGAGAACCCATTTTCTTTTCAGTTCTTCTTCTTTATATTTAATCTTATAAGATTTTTACATGAGGCACTTTAACTGTCCTCCAGTTTTTGCTCATCTGTTTTGAATCTGTTCCTCCAAACATAAAAAAGTTGTTGTTCTCTTCTGTTCATTTATCTGGGAGGTGTCTGTAATAGTCAATTTTCTTCTTCAAATCAACCTTTATTCCCTCATGTTTGTTTGATTTTTAGTATAACTTCTGTCTAGTAGTTTGTTTGTTTTTTCATATCGGGCAAACAAAACGATATGTACATAGTCTGCTTCTTTTTCACCACATTCTCTCCAACATTCCACCATGTCTTTGTTTTTGGAAAACTGGCAAATTGTTTTGGGTGTTCTAAAAAACCTTAAATGGAATTTCCAGGCAAACTCCTGCCAGTACGGCAACTGTATGTGAGAAAAGATCGCTTTTATACTTTGGCAACACTCCTCATGGTTAAGTACTTCTGAAACTCTTTCTCCCATTTCTCGTTGGTGTTGGAGGATTCTTGGTTATGGAATTCCTGGAGTATTTTATACAGTTCTCCAATCACTCCTTGGTTTTCTTTTTGATATGAATTTATTATATCATTTCTGAGCAGATGGTGTGTGTCCTGTTTTTATTGAAGTAACTTCTCACTTGGAGATATTGGCAAAATTTTGTTTTAGTAAATTATATTTCTTTGTTAAGTTTTAGTCATTTATTTCAAACCTGCACATACAATTCACACAACAACAAAACAATCCAGACGCAGATACAAACATGTGCGGTTTGAAAAGGGGATTCACAGAACAACACTTCAGCTCACTGACTAGAAGTAGAGTTTGGGGCACCACTCAACAAATGTGGAGAAATATTATCAATACAATATGTGTCCCACCACGGAAGCTGAGGGCGCATGTCGGCATTACAGATTCTCAGGAAATGCGTTTTTTGTGGGTTTTTTTTCAAAATTTGTGATTTTTGTTTTTTTGCATAATGTGCTAGTTGAGATCATGAAGAAGCCTCTCCATGTTTCAGATAACAGCATTAGTGATGTTAAAAACACACATTTTTAATTTCAAAAATGCTTGTTTCTGGCGAATGATACGGAGACCAAACTTTGAGAGGCTGTTTCTGGAATTTCTGGGATCTGCTATGGCTGCTTTCAAATAGAGATAACTTTTTAAAATATTGTCAGATTTTCACATGTAAGACACCATTGGAAAGCTTAGAACCTGTACTTTCAGAATCTGTGAATAACTCAAAACGACTAACCCTAACGACTTGGTATGGTTTTTCTCCCCTTGGGTTCATATTGCACTGCCTTTTGTCTCAGTTACTAGAAGTTGAAGGATTTTCTTCAGACATTCTGTTTGCTCCCCTGGAAGATTATAAACATAATGAGAGTTAAATATTGTCCTTCAGTTTCACCTCTCACCAGCACAAATCTTCCCCTCTTTATCTTTTTCTTTCTTAAACATACAATTCAAATTGCTACAGCTGAAGTAAAGTAAGAGGCAAAGACTTGAGTTTCCTGGAGAAAACCTATCTCTACTCCTTCTTTTTCATTTTTTGGATAATACGTTTTCTCTTAACTGGGTTATTTAGTCCATTTGTATTTAATGTCCCAACTTTAATTCATTCATTTGTATGTGATTCTAGTAGACAGGACCTTAAAGGAAGCAGCTGCGATTAAATAAATAAATAAATGAATAAAAGAGCAGATAAATGAGTGTCACCTGTCTTTTCAGCACTGGATGGAACACCTGTATCAGCTCCATCAGACTGTAGCGCCCCCCTCTGACCAGGTTCAGCTCTCTGAAGGACAGGGGCAGCACCAGGTCCAGCTCCTGGTTCTCTGAGCCCTGGGCCCAGTCCAGAGAGAACTTCAGGACGGAGAAGGTCTTCCCCACTCCGGCCACACCGCAGGTCAGCACTGCTCTGATGGACGTCTGCTTCTTCTGCTGTGGCGCCCCCTGCTGCTCCTCACTGGGCAGTGCTTTAAAGATGTCCTGACACCTGATGGAGAGTTCCTGGACAGTGTTCTTGGAGAGTTCCTCCAGCCTCCTCTCCTCATGTCGGGCTGTGACCTCTTCACTGAGGCCCTCTGTGATGTACAGCTCAGTGTAGATGCTGTTCAGAGGAATTCTACTTCCTGCTCCTTCAGTTCCCTCTGTCACACTCCCACATCTGCTGCTTAGGCTCTTCTTATGGTCCTGCAGAACCTCCTGAAGCTCTTCACCTGCTGTGAGAGGAACACAGATGTATCAGGTAACATGTGTTTTGTGTGTCCTCATAAACATTGTAAAATACACTCACCTTGTGTAGTGCGGTGGAGCAGCTTTTCATTTGCCATGTCAGTGTGTTGGGCCTTGGGCCTGGAGTCTCGTCGTGACTTTTTTCTGTGGACAAAAACACTGAACTCATTTAATTTAAACTGATAAAGGTTTGAATCAGATTTATTATTTCGGTATAAGTCTGAAGGAGCAGGTTTAACACTGAAGGCTAAAGGAACATCTTTAGAGTGGTCACTCTTCATGGACACAGCGCTGGACACTGAGGCTGTGGATCTGTGTGTGAAGAGAAAACATCATGTGCTGTTACTTAGAAGACTTTGTTACTGTCAGCTTTGTGTAAAAGACTTTGATTTCATCAAGTTTTAACTTCTACTGACACCGTTTCTTTAGTGCAGAGCTCTGACTCTTGGCCATGTCCAATGCTCCACAGCTTCTTCCCCCAGCAGTTAGGCTGGTAAATCAGACATTCTGAATGGAGGCTATATGACTTTTACCACATCTACTGTTGTTTAACAGACAAATGATAAACTAATCTAATCTAGTTTTGATTTAATCACCCTGGAAATCTGATTCTCCAGGCAGCAAAAAGTGACATTCAAGGCAGGTAGGCTGAAATGATGCTCGGTAGTGAAGTATCTAAATGACTCGAACATTTGCGTTATTGAACGGAGGAATCCTTGACTAATGCTACTGCAGTAAGGAGATCTTGAATTAAATTGAGTACTAGGCCCTGTTCACATTTGCATTTTTTTTAATTTTCAGAAAACACTTGACCAGAGCATTTTTGTAAAAGATAAAAAGCCACTTAGGGCTCTCTTAAACACACTGTATCATCGGAATATAATTACTGAGTTGACAAACTAACTAACAACAAACTGTACTAAAAACTGTAAACAAATACATAGGTGTGGTAGTTTCAAAGTAATTTGACTGTAGTTAGTTCCTCCCTTCAGGCAGATATAGGCAGTGTCCACCAGCGTCTGACCAGAACTGAAGAAGCAGGATGAGCTGCAAAACGTATTCAACCAAATAAACTTTTGTCCAGTCGACAAATAGAATTTCTCATTTTGACATGGATTCTACCTGGACGACTGTGGGATTCTACACACGTAACAGATAATACTCCCTACAACTGTACACCAACTCACCTTATGTCACAGATAATACTCCCTACAACTGTACACCTCCCCCTCATGTTACAGACGTCATAAAGGTGTGCAGTACTCGGTTACATTTATATTTAGTCCTACATTTAATTTGAAGTACATTTTTAGCAGTATACTTTTAATCCTACTCCAGTCATATTTCTGTTGAAGTAGTAGTACTGTTACATGAGTAAAAGTTGTGGATCCTCTTCTACAGGTGACAAAATCTTTATGTTGACAATATGAAACTATTTGAACATTTGTGTTTGTCGCTCTGCTCCTTCACATATTTTGTGTTTGTTTTCACTGTTTAGGGGCAGGAACACTGTAACTTTATTTGTTTATTTGAAAATGTTTTATACTGTACTTTGTGATGATGTGAAATTTTAAAACGACTGTACGCTCAAGCCCCTTCTGCTGTTGAGAGACTCCAAAACGGTGCAGATGCTGATGTCACCTGTTACCAATCCTTCTTTATAAAACTCACCAAACCTTCAGGAGTGGCCACATCTCTGCAGCACGGCTCAAAGTTCAGGGGTTACATTTGGAAATAAAAATCTATGTATTTGTATCTGATTTGACACACATGTCATTTTCTAATTATTTCTAAATGGATATGAGGAATCTTTTGGTTTGCAATGATGTTTCTCCCTGAAGTGTGAGGAACATCTCCAGATCATCCTCAAGTAGAAAAGGAGCCATTTTGAACTGCTCACTCTGCTGAATTCTACAACACTTTACCCTTTAGCATTACATAGCGCACAACTGTAACGCTCATTTGTCTTTATATGTCATGTTATGTTAGTGCAGTGCTTCTCAATTATTTTCTATGACGCCCCCCCTAGGAAGAAGAAAAAATGTCACGCCCCCTCCCTGCGCATGACTATTAATAGTATTATTTGTCTAGAAAATTATTAGTACACCTCTGCATAACAATGTATCTTAAGATGCGTGAAAAGTCCCTCAGTCGTCCAGGTAGAATCCATGATCAAAGGAGAAGTTCAATTTGTCAACTGGACAAAGTTGTCCAGTTGACAAATTGAACTTCTCCTTTGATCATAACAATGTATCCTTTTATCAACATTAAAAACAAAAAAAGAAAGAAACTTCCAACAAACACTGCACTCTTTTTTTGCACTGAGGACTCAAATATTAATGTGCTTTTAATGCAGCTTTGTGCACATTTGTTTACGTTTTACAGAAACGAAACTTAAAAACCACATGGTCCATTTGCATAAACTCAAAGCTCAGTGGAATATAACGTGTTTTTTCTGTGACAGAGGATGTTCTGCTGATGGCAAGTCTGTTCTGTGCGTATATCACGTATTTAAGATCGCCGAACCCTGCCCCAGAGCGACAACGAGAGCGCTACTGCCAACTACTGTTGTTGATGTGCAATTACACTTTTGTTCTAGTACAGTATGGCAAAAAAGCATGTTTCCCAGGGTCACACGCGCCCCCCCTGGCATCACACCGCGCCCCCCCAGGGGGGCCCGCCCCACTATTTGAGAAGCACTGTGTTAGTGTGACATTTGTTCTTACAGTGAGTCTGGAGGAGCAGGTTCAGGACTGAAGGTTAGAGGTTGAGCTTTAGACCGGTCACTCTTCATGGACACAGCACTGAACACTGAGGCTGTGGATCTGTGTGTGGAGAGAAAACATCATGTGTTGTTACTTAGAAGACTTTGTTACTGTCAGCTGGCAGCACAAAAATGTCTTTATCCGAGGAGAGGAATCTACGCTGCGTCTCAATTCTCTTTCCTCGCTTCCTTCTCCTTGATTCCTCTCCTCAATTCTCCATTTTTCAGCTGGCAGATTAAGTGGTCTCCCAAAGAAAACCAAAGATGGAAGGAGTAAACCTGAGGGAGGCTTCAGGAACAGACATCAGATCAAATCATCAAACTTTATTGGTCTCATTGAGGAGTTTATATCCTCTCCTCCCTGTGCCTCCTCTGTGGGTGGGACTTCCTCACCTATTTCCCACAGAATCGAGGAATCAAGGAGAAGGAAGCGAGGAAAGAGAAATGAGACCCAGATCTGTGAACACTGATTCCACCTGCTCTCAGCGCCCCCTGCTGGCCACATTTGAACTATATGATAAACCTTTTTATTTATATTGCCTATGAAATATTACAAACACAACTGTAAACAGCACAAACAAAAGCACCAATACAAAAGCAGCTCAAACTTGACATATTTACAACAAGCTGCTCCTCAGACACACCCCTGTGACACTATTATTACATCTATTTTTATCATTTCATTTTATTTATGTATTTGCTTTTTTTATTATTCACTGTTTATTCATTTTTTTAATTTAACCTTTATTTAACCAGGAAAGTCCCATTGAGATTACTAATCCTCTTTTTCAAGGGAGTCCTGGCCAAGACAGCAGCACACGCTGTAATGTTTGTATGCTCTAAAAATGAAATATTATTTATGTTCAATTATGTACATTCAATTATTGCACATCTATTGTTATTTCACACATAATAAAAAAGATGGAGTGTAATTGTTCTATGATACGTGCCTCACTGTGTAAATAGTACTCCTAAACTATGGGAACAGTGTAAATAAATATATGCCGACTGCTATAAAGTCGGTTCATTTGTGTAAAATGTTCATGTGCACCAACAAGTCCCACTGCACCCATTCTCTGAGTCTTTAAAACAGCTTTATTGTCTGTTTTGAACTAATTTGCTATAAAAATCGACAGCTCCATACAAAATAATACAGCCCGGATGATGAAGGCGGCGCCCACAGCAACTTCCAGAATATTCCACCATTCCTTCTTCCAGAATAAGGAGAATAGAGGGACAGAGGCTCCTACAGCTGCTCTCAAACAGTGAGAGATACAGGACTACATTCATACTATAATACTCCCTACAACTGTACAACAACTCACCTTATGTAACAGATAATACTCCCTACAACTGTACAACAACTCACCTTATGTAACAGATAATACTCCCTACAACTGTACAACAACTCACCTTATGTCACAGATAATACTCCCTACAACTGTACAACAACTCACCTTATGTCACAGATAATACTCCCTACAACTGTACAACAACTCACCTTATGTCACAGATAATACTCCCTACAACTGTACAACTCCCCCTCATGTTACAGACGTCATAAAGGTGTGCAGTACTCGGTTACATTTATATTTAGTCCTACATTTAATTTGAAGTACATTTTTAGCAGTATACTTTTAATCCTACTCCAGTCATATTTCTGTTGAAGTAGTAGTACTGTTACATGAGTAAAAGTTGTGGATCCTCTTCTACAGGTCACAAAAACTTTATGTTGACAATATGAAACTATTTGAACATTTGTGTTTGTGGCTCTGCTCCTTCACATATTTTGTGTTTGTTTTCACTGTTTAGGGGCAGGAACACTGTAACTTTATTTGTTTATTTGAAAATGTTTTATACTGTACTTTGTGATGATGTGAAATTTTAAAACGACTGTACGCTCAAGCCCCTTCTGCTGTTGAGAGACTCCAAAACGGTGCAGATGCTGATGTCACCTGTTACCAATCCTTCTTTATAAAACTCACCAAACCTTCAGGAGTGGCCACATCTCTGCAGCACGGCTCAAAGTTCAGGGGTTACATTTGGAAATAAAAATCTATGTATTTGTATCTGATTTGACACACATGTCATTTTCTAATCATTTCTAAATGGATATGAGGAATCTTTTGGTTTGCAATGATGTTTCTCCCTGAAGTGTGAGGAACATCTCCAGATCATCCTCAAGTAGAAAAGGAGCCATTTTGAACTGCTCACTCTGCTGAATTCTACAACACTTTACCCTTTAGCATTACATAACACACAACTGTAACGCTCATTTGTCTTTATATGTCATGTTATGTTAGTGCAGTGCTTCTCAATTATTTTCTATGACGCCCCCCCTAGGAAGTAGAAAAAATGTCACGCCCCCCTCCCTGCACATGACTATTAATAGTATTATTTGTCTAGAAAATTATTAGTACACCTCTGCATAACAATGTATCTTAAGATGCGTGAAAAGTCCCTCAGTCGTCCAGGTAGAATCCATGATCAAAGGAGAAGTTCAATTTGTCAACTGGACAAAGTTGTCCAGTTGACAAATTGAACTTCTCCTTTGATCATAACAATGTATCCTTTTATCAACATTAAAAACAAAAAAAGAAAGAAACTTCCAACAAACACTGCACTCTTTTTTTGCACTGAGGACTCAAATATTAATGTGCTTTTAATGCAGCTTTGTGCACATTTGTTTACGTTTTACAGAAACGAAACTTAAAAACCACATGGTCCATTTGCATAAACTCAAAGCTCAGTGGAATATAACGTGTTTTTTCTGTGACAGAGGATGTTCTGCTGATGGCAAGTCTGTTCTGTGCGTATATCACGTATTTAAGATCGCCGAACCCTGCCCCAGAGCGACAACGAGAGCGCTACTGCCAACTACTGTTGTTGATGTGCAATTACACTTTTGTTCTAGTACAGTATGGCAAAAAAGCATGTTTCCCAGGGTCACACGCGCCCCCCTGGCATCACACCGCGCCCCCCAGGGGGCCCGCCCCACTATTTGAGAAGCACTGTGTTAGTGTGACATTTGTTCTTACAGTGAGTCTGGAGGAGCAGGTTCAGGACTGAAGGTTAGAGGTTGAGCTTTAGACCGGTCACTCTTCATGGACACAGCACTGAACACTGAGGCTGTGGATCTGTGTGTGGAGAGAAAACATCATGTGTTGTTACTTAGAAGACTTTGTTACTGTCAGCTGGCAGCACAAAAATGTCTTTATCCGAGGAGAGGAATCTACGCTGCGTCTCAATTCTCTTTCCTCGCTTCCTTCTCCTTGATTCCTCTCCTCAATTCTCCATTTTTCAGCTGGCAGATTAAGTGGTCTCCCAAAGAAAACCAAAGATGGAAGGAGTAAACCTGAGGGAGGCTTCAGGAACAGACATCAGATCAAATCATCAAACTTTATTGGTCTCATTGAGGAGTTTATATCCTCTCCTCCCTGTGCCTCCTCTGTGGGTGGGACTTCCTCACCTATTTCCCACAGAATCGAGGAATCAAGGAGAAGGAAGCGAGGAAAGAGAAATGAGACCCAGATCTGTGAACACTGATTCCACCTGCTCTCAGCGCCCCCTGCTGGCCACATTTGAACTATATGATAAACCTTTTTATTTATATTGCCTATGAAATATTACAAACACAACTGTAAACAGCACAAACAAAAGCACCAATACAAAAGCAGCTCAAACTTGACATATTTACAACAAGCTGCTCCTCAGACACACCCCTGTGACACTATTATTACATCTATTTTTATCATTTCATTTTATTTATGTATTTGCTTTTTTTATTATTCACTGTTTATTCATTTTTTTAATTTAACCTTTATTTAACCAGGAAAGTCCCATTGAGATTACTAATCCTCTTTTTCAAGGGAGTCCTGGCCAAGACAGCAGCACACGCTGTAATGTTTGTATGCTCTAAAAATGAAATATTATTTATGTTCAATTATGTACATTAAATTATTGCACATCTATTGTTATTTCACACATAATAAAAAAGATGGAGTGTAATTGTTCTATGATACGTGCCTCACTGTGTAAATAGTACTCCTAAACTATGGGAACAGTGTAAATAAATATATGCCGACTGCTATAAAGTCGGTTCATTTGTGTAAAATGTTCATGTGCACCAACAAGTCCCACTGCACCCATTCTCTGAGTCTTTAAAACAGCTTTATTGTCTGTTTTGAACTAATTTGCTATAAAAATCGACAGCTCCATACAAAATAATACAGCCCGGATGATGAAGGCGGCGCCCACAGCAACTTCCAGAATATTCCACCATTCCTTCTTCCAGAATAAGGAGAATAGAGGGACAGAGGCTCCTACAGCTGCTCTCAAACAGTGAGAGATACAGGACTACATTCATACTATAATACTCCCTACAACTGTACAACAACTCACCTTATGTAACAGATAATACTCCCTACAACTGTACAACAACTCACCTTATGTAACAGATAATACTCCCTACAACTGTACAACAACTCACCTTATGTCACAGATAATACTCCCTACAACTGTACAACAACTCACCTTATGTCACAGATAATACTCCCTACAACTGTACAACAACTCACCTTATGTCACAGATAATACTCCCTACAACTGTACAACAACTCACCTTATGTCACAGATAATACTCCCTACAACTGTACAACAACTCACCTTATGTCACAGATAATACTCCCTACAACTGTACAACTCCCCCTCATGTTACAGACGTCATAAAGGTGTGCAGTACTCGGTTACATTTATATTTAGTCCTACATTTAATTTGAAGTACATTTTTAGCAGTATACTTTTAATCCTACTCCAGTCATATTTCTGTTGAAGTAGTAGTACTGTTACATGAGTAAAAGTTGTGGATCCTCTTCTACAGGTGACAAAATCTTTATGTTGACAATATGAAACTATTTGAACATTTGTGTTTGTGGCTCTGCTCCTTCACATATTTTGTGTTTGTTTTCACTGTTTAGGGGCAGGAACACTGTAACTTTATTTGTTTATTTGAAAATGTTTTATACTGTACTTTGTGATGATGTGAAATTTTAAAACGACTGTACGCTCAAGCCCCTTCTGCTGTTGAGAGACTCCAAAACGGTGCAGATGCTGATGTCACCTGTTACCAATCCTTCTTTATAAAACTCACCAAACCTTCAGGAGTGGCCACATCTCTGCAGCACGGCTCAAAGTTCAGGGGTTACATTTGGAAATAAAAATCTATGTATTTGTATCTGATTTGACACACATGTCATTTTCTAATTATTTCTAAATGGATATGAGGAATCTTTTGGTTTGCAATGATGTTTCTCCCTGAAGTGTGAGGAACATCTCCAGATCATCCTCAAGTAGAAAAGGAGCCATTTTGAACTGCTCACTCTGCTGAATTCTACAACACTTTACCCTTTAGCATTACATAACGCACAACTGTAACGCTCATTTGTCTTTATATGTCATGTTATGTTAGTGCAGTGCTTCTCAATTATTTTCTATGACGCCCCCCCTAGGAAGAAGAAAAAATGTCACGCCCCCCTCCCTGCGCATGACTATTAATAGTATTATTTGTCTAGAAAATTATTAGTACACCTCTGCATAACAATGTATCTTAAGATGCGTGAAAAGTCCCTCAGTCGTCCAGGTAGAATCCATGATCAAAGGAGAAGTTCAATTTGTCAACTGGACAAAGTTGTCCAGTTGACAAATTGAACTTCTCCTTTGATCATAACAATGTATCCTTTTATCAACATTAAAAACAAAAAAAGAAAGAAACTTCCAACAAACACTGCACTCTTTTTTTGCACTGAGGACTCAAATATTAATGTGCTTTTAATGCAGCTTTGTGCACATTTGTTTACGTTTTACAGAAACGAAACTTAAAAACCACATGGTCCATTTGCATAAACTCAAAGCTCAGTGGAATATAACGTGTTTTTTCTGTGACAGAGGATGTTCTGCTGATGGCAAGTCTGTTCTGTGCGTATATCACGTATTTAAGATCGCCGAACCCTGCCCCAGAGCGACAACGAGAGCGCTACTGCCAACTACTGTTGTTGATGTGCAATTACACTTTTGTTCTAGTACAGTATGGCAAAAAAGCATGTTTCCCAGGGTCACACGCGCCCCCCCTGGCATCACACCGCGCCCCCCCAGGGGGGCCCGCCCCACTATTTGAGAAGCACTGTGTTAGTGTGACATTTGTTCTTACAGTGAGTCTGGAGGAGCAGGTTCAGGACTGAAGGTTAGAGGTTGAGCTTTAGACCGGTCACTCTTCATGGACACAGCACTGAACACTGAGGCTGTGGATCTGTGTGTGGAGAGAAAACATCATGTGTTGTTACTTAGAAGACTTTGTTACTGTCAGCTGGCAGCACAAAAATGTCTTTATCCGAGGAGAGGAATCTACGCTGCGTCTCAATTCTCTTTCCTCGCTTCCTTCTCCTTGATTCCTCTCCTCAATTCTCCATTTTTCAGCTGGCAGATTAAGTGGTCTCCCAAAGAAAACCAAAGATGGAAGGAGTAAACCTGAGGGAGGCTTCAGGAACAGACATCAGATCAAATCATCAAACTTTATTGGTCTCATTGAGGAGTTTATATCCTCTCCTCCCTGTGCCTCCTCTGTGGGTGGGACTTCCGCACCTATTTCCCACAGAATCGAGGAATCAAGGAGAAGGAAGCGAGGAAAGAGAAATGAGACCCAGATCTGTGAACACTGATTCCACCTGCTCTCAGCGCCCCCTGCTGGCCACATTTGAACTATATGATAAACCTTTTTATTTATATTGCCTATGAAATATTACAAACACAACTGTAAACAGCACAAACAAAAGCACCAATACAAAAGCAGCTCAAACTTGACATATTTACAACAAGCTGCTCCTCAGACACACCCCTGTGACACTATTATTACATCTATTTTTATCATTTCATTTTATTTATGTATTTGCTTTTTTTATTATTCACTGTTTATTAATTTTTTTAATTTAACCTTTATTTAACCAGGAAAGTCCCATTGAGATTACTAATCCTCTTTTTCAAGGGAGTCCTGGCCAAGACAGCAGCACACGCTGTAATGTTTGTATGCTCTAAAAATGAAATATTATTTATGTTCAATTATGTACATTAAATTATTGCACATCTATTGTTATTTCACACATAATAAAAAAGATGGAGTGTAATTGTTCTATGATACGTGCCTCACTGTGTAAATAGTACTCCTAAACTATGGGAACAGTGTAAATAAATATATGCCGACTGCTATAAAGTCGGTTCATTTGTGTAAAATGTTCATGTGCACCAACAAGTCCCACTGCACCCATTCTCTGAGTCTTTAAAACAGCTTTATTGTCTGTTTTGAACTAATTTGCTATAAAAATCGACAGCTCCATACAAAATAATACAGCCCGGATGATGAAGGCGGCGCCCACAGCAACTTCCAGAATATTCCACCATTCCTTCTTCCAGAATAAGGAGAATAGAGGGACAGAGGCTCCTACAGCTGCTCTCCAACAGTGAGAGATACAGGACTACATTCATACTATAATACTCCCTACAACTGTACAACAACTCACCTTATGTAACAGATAATACTCCCTACAACTGTACAACAACTCACCTTATGTCACAGATAATACTCCCTACAACTGTACAACAACTCACCTTATGTAACAGATAATACTCCCTACAACTGTACAACAACTCACCTTATGTCACAGATAATACTCCCTACAACTGTACAACAACTCACCTTATGTCACAGATAATAACATGACATATAAGGCAAATGGCGTAACGTTATATGCTAAAGTAAAAATGTTGTAGAATTCAGCAGAAATGGCTTGGTCCAAAATGGCTCCTCTGCACTTGAAATTGATACTGAAATGATCACACTTCGGAGAAACATCATTGCAAACCAAAAAGATTCATGGAAAATGATATGTGTGTCAAATCAGATACAAATACATAGATTTTTATTTCCAAATGTAACCTACAGACTTGAGAGCACGTGCACTGGGATGTGGCCCTTCCTGAAAGTTTGGTAAGCAAGAGATTGGTAAGCAGGTGACATCAGCATCTGCCTCAACAGCAGAAAGAGGCTCATTTTAAAATTTCACATGTAGTATAAAACATTTTCAAATAAACAAATAAAGTACAATATTCCTACCCCTAACAGTAATAGAAGCACAAAATATGTGAAGGCAGAATACACAAACACAAGTGGAATAGTTTCATAATTCAACATAAAAGACCTGTCACCCTGCTAGAAAAGGATCCACAACTTTACTCATGTAACAGTACTACTAAACCAACAGAAATATGACTGGAATAAATTTAAAAATACTTCAAATTAAATAATAGGATTTAAATATAAATGTAACCCACTTGCTATGGCGTCACCTTAACATGAGAAAGTGGATTGTAGAAATTATTATCACAATGACATAAGTGAAGTTGGTATTACAGTGCAGAATTTCCTTGATAAAGTGAGTTATTAATACAGTTGTAGAATTTCAACCAATGCATGACACTAAGAGTGAGTTGTTAATACAGTTGAAAACAGAAATTGTATATAATGACATAAGGTGGTGTGCAGTTGTAGGGAAGTATTGTCTATTTACATAGGTGGTTATTTAGCTACAGTGTAGAGGCTACGTATCATAGAGACAATTACACTCCATGCTTTTTTATTATGTGTGAAACCTAACAATAGATGTGCAATAATTTAATGTACATAATTGAACATAAATAATATTTCATTTTTGACATACAAACATTACAGCGATGATGCTATTGTAGAACTCCCTTGAAAAAAGGAGGGATTAGCTAATCTCAATAGAACTTTCCTGGTTAAATAAAGGTTAAATTAAAAAAATGAATAAACAGTGAATAATAAAGAAGCAAATACATAAATAAAATGAAATGACTAAAAATAGATGCTAATAATAGTGTCACAGGAGTGTGTCTGAGGAGCAACTTGTTGTAAATATGTATTTGAAATGCTTTATCCATAATTGCTTTGTTTGTGCTGTTTACAGTTGTGTTTCATAGGTAATATAAATAAAAGGTTCATAGGCAATAAAAGGTTTATCATATAGTTCAAATGTGGCCAGCAGGGGCGCTGAGAGCAGGTGGAGAATCAGTGTTCCTGGGCTCTGGAGTCTCATTTCTCTTTCCTCGCTTCCTTCTCCTTGATTTCACGATTCATGGGAGCTACGTCTTGAGTCCCAGACACGGGAGAGGAGAGGATATAAACTCCTCAATAAAGACCAATAAAGACTATTGATTTGATCTGATGTCTGTTCCTGAAATATCAAGGTTTACTCCTTCCATCTTTGGTTTTCTTTAACGGAACTGCTTAATCTGCTAATCTGAAAATGGGTGAGTGAGGGAGGAAGTCAAGGAGAGAAGCCGAGGAGAGAGGGTTGGAACGCAGCGTAGGATTTTCTCCTCGCCTGTATAAAGACATTTTATAACAACAGATGATCTTCTAAGTAACAACACATGATGATACTCCACACACAGATCCACGACCTCAGTGTTCAGTGCTTCAGCTGGTCAAAGAGTGACGATCCTAAACCTCCAACCTCTACTCAGTCCTAATTACTGCTGCCTCAAACTCACTGTAAGAACAAATGTCACTTTACCCTAACACAGTGCTCTCATAGAAATAGTGGGAGCGTGACAAGGGAAATGTATAGGCATGTGACACCAGGGAAACTTTATTGCCATTTTATACTTAGAACTAAAGATGTAATTACACATCAACAACAGTAGTTGGCAGTAAGCATCGTTGTGCTCTGCATTGTAAAACCAGGCAATCTTCAATGCGTGACTGCACAGAACAGGCTTGCCATCAGCAGAACATCCTCTGTCACAGAAAAAACACGTTATATTCCACTGAGCTTTGGTTATGCAAATGTAATGGTTTTAAGTTTCGTTTCTGCTAAAATAAACGTAAACAAATGTGCACAAAAACTACATTAAAAGCACAGTAATATTTGAGTCCTCAGTGCAAAAAGTGTAGTATTTGTAACAGACTCTTTCTCTTTTTGTTTTAATGTTGATAAAAGAATCACATTGTTATGATCAAAGGAGAAGTTCAATTTGTCCAACTGGGACAGCACATTCGAGACATTGACAAAATTGAGCTTCTCCTTTGATCATGGATTCTAGCCTGGGCGACTGAGGGCACTTCACGCATCTTAAGATACATTGTTATGCAGAGGTGTACTAATAATTTTCTAGACAAATAATACTATTGAATAGTCATGTGCAGGGAGGAAAATTTGACATGACATTTTTCTACTCTAGGGGAAATCATAGAAAATAGTTGAGAAGCACTGCACTAACATGACATATAAACATGACAAATGAAGCGTTTTTACTGTGGGGTGTAATGCTAAAGTATAGTGTTGTAGAATGATTCAAATGAAGAGGATGATCTGGAATGTTCCTCACACTCAGGAGAAAACATCATTACTGCTAGATTCCTCTAAATAATTAGAAAATGACATGTGAATGTCAAATCAATGCAAAATAGATTTTTAAAATGTAACCCTGAGCCGTGCTACAGTGGATGCCACTCCTGAGGTTTAGTGAGTTTATAAAGAAGGATTGTGGCTGCAGGTGACATCAGCAATCTCCAACCTTGGGGCTAACATTCGTTGCAAAAATTTCACATCATGTACAGTATAAAACATGTTTCTATAAACAATATAAGGAGTTAGAGTGTTCTGCCTAGAACTTCAGTGAAAACACAAGATATGTGAAGAGCAGTTCACAAATGGCAATCACTGTAGAAGTTACAGCTTTACTCTGAGTACTACTACTTCAACAGAAACATGACTGGAAGTAAGTATACTATAAAATGTACTTCAAATTAAATGTAGGACTAAATATGGCCAGTACTACACACCTTAGTCTAAGGAAATTTATTATGTTTATAAGAGTGAGTTGCTATTTTAATTGTAAAGTATTATACATGACATTATTATACAGATATATCTATGTGACTTCATTAGTTAATTACAATTGTAGAAGTAAAGTTATTTAGCTACAGATTGTAGAAATATCTGTGACATAAGGTGAGTTATTGTACAGTTAAAAATTATTATCTATTACACTGGTTATTATACAGTGTAGAGATATTAGGTGGTTATTGTACAATTGTAAGGAGCTATTATAGTATGAATGTAATCCTGTATCACTTTGTTTGAGAGCAGAAAGCAATAAGCTCTATTCTCACATTCTGGAAGAAAGGATGGTGGAAGTGTGCCTCTGTTATTTTGTATGGAGCTGTCACATTAACAAAATTGGATTCAAAACAGACAATAAAGCTGTTTTAAGAACTCAGAAAAGATAGTGCAGTGACAGTGCACATGAAAACATTTTACACAAATGAACCGACTTATAACTTGGTCATATATATTTAGTTTACACTGTTCCCATATTAAGTACTATTTACACAGTACATATCATAGAACAATTACACTCCATCTTTTATTATGTGTGAAACCTTTAATAGATGGCAATAATTTAATGTACATAGTGGGCATAAATAATATTTGTTTTTAGAGCATACAAACATTACAGCGTGTGCTACTGTCTTGGCCAGGACTCCTTGAAAAGAGGATTAATATTACTCAATGGAACTTTTCCTGGTTAAACAAAGGTTAAATTAAAATGAATAAACGTGAATACATAAATAAAATGAAATGATAAAATGAATATAGTAATGGTGTCTGAAGTGTCTGAGGAGCAACTGACTAATAATAATAATCAGAGATTGAAATATTTTTTGTATTGGTGCTTTTGTTTGTGCTGTTCAGTTGTGTTTGTAATATTTCATAAGGCAATATAAATAAAAGGTTTATCATATAGTTCAAATTGGCCAACGAAAGAAGTGAGAGCAGGTTCACAGATCTGGGTCTCATTTCTCTTTCCTCGCTTCCTTCTTCCTCGATTCTGTGGGTACCTACAAGAGGAAAACAAGGAAGTATAAGTTTCCTCAATGGATTAATAAGACTGATGATTTGATCTGATGTCCTGGCCCCTTCAGGTTACTCCTTGCATCTTTGAGATACTTAATCTGCAGCTGAAAGGAGGGTGGGAATCAAGGAAGGCGAGGAACAGGCATGAATTCCATGCTCCTCGGATAAGACATTTTGTGCCAGCTTGAGCAATAACAAAAGTCTTCTAGTAGCTATGATGTTTTCTCCACTTTTACAGATCCACCGTCTCCATGAAAGTGACCGGTCTAAAGCTCAACCTCTAACCTTGTTAGGCTGTCACACTAACACAGTGCTTCAGAGCGGGCTTGGGGGGGCGTGCCAGGGGGGCGTGTGACCCCTGGGGAAACATGCTGCCTGTACTAGAACAAAAGTGTAATTACACATCAACAACAGTAGTTGACGGCGCTCTCGTTGCTCTCTGGGAAGATTCAGCCTTAATGCGTGATACGCACAAATTGGGCTTGCCTCTGTCTAGAAAAAACACGTTATGAGGAAATTCCACTGAGCTTTGAGTTTATGCAAATGAATTTTGCGTTTCATAAAGAAAATAGATAAATGTGCACAAAGCATTCATACATTAATATTTGAGTCCTCAGTGCAGAGTGCAGTGGAAGTTTCTTTCTTTTTTTTGTTTTTAATGTTGATAAAAGGATACGTGATGTATCAAAGGAAAGTTCAGTTTGTCAACTGGACAACTTTGTCAGTTGACAAATTGAACTTCTCCTTTGATCATGGATTCTACAGACATTTCAATTAAGATACATTGTTATGCAGAGGTGTACTAATAATTTTCTAGACAAATAATACTATTAATAGTCATGTACAGGAAGAGAGCGTATTTGGGTAATAGCATTACAGTTGTGTGTTATGTAATGCTAAAGGAAATAAGTATTGTAGAATTGCCAAATTAACTTGGTTCAAAATATCACTTGAGGATGATCTGGAGATGTTCCTCACACTTCAGGGAGAAACATCATTGCAAACCAAAGATTCCTCATATCCATTTAGAAATAATTAAGAAAATGACATGTGTGTCAAATCCAGATACAAATACATAGATTTTTATTTCCAAATGTAACCCCTGAACTTTTTTGAGCCGTGCTGCAGAGATGTGGCCACTCCTGAAGGTTTGGTGAGTTTTATAAAGAAGGAATTGTAACAGGTGACATCATACAATCTGCACCGTTTGGAGGAATTCTCTCAACAGCAGAGAACAGTTGGCGTGCAGTCGTTTTAGAATTTCACATCATCACAAAGTACAAAGTATAAAACATTTTCAAATAAACAAATAAAGTTACAGTGTTCCTGCCCCTAAACAGTGAAATAAACACAAAATAATTTGGCCACAAACACAAATGTTCAAATGGATTTCATATTGTCAACATAAAGATTTTGTGACTTGTAGACGAGAGGATCTAACTTTTACTCATGTAACAGTACTACTAAATTTCAGCAAATATGACTGGAGTAAAAAGTATACTACTATAAAATAACTTCAAATTAAATGGACTAGGAATATAAATGTAACAGTGTACCTTTATGACGTCTATAACATGAAGAGAGTTATACAGTTGTAAAAGTGACATAGGTGAGTTGGTGGATTGTAAAAATTATTATCTGTGACATAGGTTGGTGCTAGTTGTAGGGAAGTATCTATCTGTATTTATAAGATTGAGTTAATGTAGCTACAGTTGTAAATTAATTATCTGTGACATAAGATAAGAAGTGTTATTATACAATAAAATTCTATTATGTTTAAAACAATTCTTAATTTTTGAACCAATAGGGAAATCTATCTGACATAAAATTAGTTAAGGTGGTACAGTTGTAAAGGGGAGTATTATCTGTTACATAAAGGTGGAGTTGTGCAATACCGAGATTGTAGAGATCTATAAGGTGAGTTAATACAGTTGTAGGAGTATTATCTGTTACATAGGTGAAGTTGGTAAGTTAATATATTATATATATAGAATGTAGTCCTGTATTTAATCTCTCACTCCCGAGAGCAGCTATGCCCTCTGTCCCTCTAATTCTCTATTCTGGAAGAGGAGATGGTGGAATATTCTGGAAGTGCTGTAGGCTTATCTTCATCGTCCGGGCTAGTACCACTTTGTATGGAAACTGTCATTTTATAATAAGCATTAGTTCAAAACAGACAATAAAAACGCTGAAGATGAATCAGAGGCAGAGTAGTGGAGTTTTAATTACTTGCATTTTACACAAATGAACCGATACACACATAAACTATAGCAGTCGGTACATACATTTACCTGTTCCCTGATTATAGTTTAGAAGATACTATTTACACAGTGAGCACTGTATCATAGAACAATTACACTCCATCTTTTTATTATGTGTGAAATAACAATATAGATGTGCAATAATTTAGATGTACATAATTGAACATAAATAATATTTCATTTTAGAACTTTTACTACATTACAGCGTGTGCTATGTATCTCCCTTGAAAAAAAGAGGATGCTTATAGGACTTTCCTGAGTTAAATAAAGGTTAAATTAAAAATGAATAAACAGTGAATAATAAAAAAGCAAAATACATAAATAAAATGAAAATGATAAAAATAGATGTAATAATAGTGTCGGAGGCTGTCTCTGAGGCATCTGTAAATATAGGGGTACTCAAGTTTGAAATACTTGTGTGCTGCTGTTTGGTGTGTTTGTAATATTTCATAGGCTTCATAGGCAAATAAAAAGGTTTATCCATATAGTTCAAATGTGGCCAGCAGGAAACAAAGGAATTTGGAAATGGCAGTGTTACGTCCTTCTCTTTCCCCTTCCTTCTCCTTGATTCCTCGATTCTGTAGGAAATAGACACTGTAGAGAACCCACATATAAAGGATGAGACCAAGTAAAACGATTTGATCTGATTCACTGGCTCCCTCAGGTTTACTCCCGCTCCATCTTTGGTTTTCTTTGGGAGAGACACTATCTGCCAGCGCTGAAAATGGAGGGTGAAGGAGAATCAAGGAGAGCGAGGAAAGCGAGGAACGCAACGTAAGATCCTCTCCTCGGATAAAGAGACACATTTTGTATGCTGCCAATGAGCAGTAACAAAGTCTTCTAAGTAACAACACATGATGTTTTCTCTCCACACACAGATCCACAGCCTCTAAGTGCTATGTCCATGAAAGTGACAGTCTGAACTGCTCCTCCAGACTTCAGTCCTGTACCTGCTCCTCAATAGACAAATGTCACACTAACACAGTGCTTCTGCCAAATAGTGGGCGGAATTTGGGGAAACCTAGTGATGCAGGGAAACTGAAACAAATGCTTTTTACCATACTATATACTAGAACAAAAGTGTGAGTACACATCAACAGTAGTTGGCAGTATACTTCCTTCTGGGTAAGTGCAACAGACAATTTGGGGTTTTCGAGCGATCTTAAATGCAAATGATATACGCACAGAACAAATCCTCTGTCTAGAAAAAACACGTTACTACTGAACTGAGTTTAATTTGCAAATGGAACCATGTGGTTTAAAGTTCGTTTCTATATAAAAGCGAAACAAACAATGTGCACCAAGCTGCATTAAAAGCACATTAATATTTGAGTCCTCAGATATAACCAAAGAGTGCAGTGTTTGTTGGAGTTTCTTTCTTTTTGTTTTAATGTTGTTATAAAAGGATACATTGTTATGATCAAAGGAGAAGTTCAATTTGTCAACTGGACGAAGCTCTGTCCAGTTGACAAATTGAACTTCTCACTTTGATCATGGATTCTACCTGGGTGATGCTGAGGACTTTCCCTTGCATCTTAAGATACATTGTTATGCAGAGGTGTACTAATAATTTTCTAGACAAATAATGCAAATAATAGTATAATGCTCAGAAACGTGACATTTTTCTTCTTCTAAAGGGCGTCTCATGGAAATAATTATTTGCACTAACATAACATGACATATAAAGACATAGTGAAAGATAAGGATTTGATAATAATCCTTCTTAACTAAAAGTAGAGAGTGTTACAGCAATAGAATTCAGCAGAGTGAAGCGGATTCCAAAATGGCTAAAACACAGATGACATCTGGAGATATTCTCTCAGCACTCAGGGAGAAAACATACGTACAAAGCCAAAGACCTCATAATAATCCCATTTAGAAAATAATTAGAAAATGACATGTGTGTCAAATCAGATGCAAATGCATAGATTTTTATTTCAGAATGTAACCCCTGAAGCAATTTTGAGCCGTGCTCAAAAATGGTACTCGGTAACTTTATAAAGGGATTGGTAACAGGTTAGGCGATCAGCAGCCACCGTTTGGAGTCTCTCAACAGCAGAAGAAATTTACGAAGTCGTTTTCACAGTACATCATCTAAAGCGTAGTATAAAACATTTTCAAATAAACAGTTACAGTGTTCCTGCCTCTAAACAGTGAAAACAAACACAAAATATGTGAAGAATTCAGGCACAGAAATGTTCAAATAGTTTCATATTGTCAACATAAGAAATTTTTGTCACCTGCTCAGAAGAAGGGATCCACAACTTTACTCATGTAACAGTACTACCTACTTCAACAGAAATATGACTGGAATAGGATTAAAAGTATACTGCTAAAAATGTACTTCTAAAAATGTACTTCCAAATGTGGGAACTAAATGCCTAAATGTAACCCATTACTACACACCTTTATGACGTCTGAGAGAGAGTTATGAGGGGAGGTATACAGTTGTAGGAGTATTATCTAGTATATGACATAAAATGAGTGTACAGTGCGGGTGCTGGTGTACATATTATTATCTGTTGCGCATTAGTGCAAATCAATTAGTAGATCAAGGTAGAATCCATGTCAAAATGAGAATTCTATTCTGCTCGATAGCCTTGGACAAAAGTTTATTTGGTTGAATACGTTTTGCAGCTCATCCTGCTTCTTCAGTTCTGGTCAGAACATGGTGAGACACTGGACACTGCCTATATCTGCCTGAAGGGAGGAACTAACTACAGTCAAATTACTTTGAAAACTACCCACACCTATATCATTTGTTTACAGTTTTTAGTACAGTTTGTTATTGGGTAGTTTGTCAACTCAGTAATTATATTCTGATGATACAGTGTGTTTAAGAGAGCCCTAAGTGGCTTTTTATCTTTTCCAAAAATGCTCTGGTCAAGTGTTTTCTGAAAATTAAAAAAACTGCAAATGTGAACAGGGCCTAGTACTCAATTTAATTCAAGATCTCCTTACTGCAGTAGCATTAGTCAAGGATTCCTCCGTTCAATAACGCAAATGTTCGAGTCATTTAGATACTTCACTGCGAGCATCATTTCAGCCTACCTGCCTTGAATGTCACTTTTTGCTGCCTGGAGAATCAGACTTCCAGGGTGATTAAATCAAAACTAGATTAGATGAGTTTATCATTTGTCTGTTAAACAACAGTAGATGTGGTAAAAGTCATATAGCCTCCATTCAGAATGTCTGATTTACCAGCCTAACTGCTGGGGGAAGAAGCTGTGGAGCATTGGACATGAGCAAGAGTCAGAGCTCTGCACTAAAGAAACGGTGTCAGTAGAAGTTAAAACTTGATGAAATCAAAGTCTTTTACACAAAGCTGACAGTAACAAAGTCTTCTAAGTAACAGCACATGATGTTTTCTCTTCACACAGATCCACAGCCTCAGTGTCCAGCGCTGTGTCCATGAAAAATGACCACTCTAAAGATGTTCCTTTAGCCTTCAGTGTTAAACCTGCTCCTTCAGACTTACACGAAATAATAAATCTGATCCAAACCTTTATCAGTTTAAATTAAATGAGTTCAGTGTTTTTGTCCACAGAAAAAAGTCACGGTGACTCCAGGCCCAAGGCCCAACACACTGACATGGCAAATGAAAAGCTGCTCCACCACACTACACAAGGTGAGTGTATTTTACAATGTTTATGAGGACACACAAAACACATGTTACCTGATACATCTGTGTTCCTCTCACAGCAGGTGAAGAGCTTCAGGAGGTTCTGCAGGACCATAAGAAAAGCCTAAGCAGCAGATGTGGGAGTGTGACAGAGGGAACTGAAGGAGCAGGAAGTAGAATTCCTCTGAACAGCATCTACACTGAGCTGTACATCACAGAAGGGCCTCAGTGAAGAGGTCACAGCCCGACATGAGGAGAGGAGGCTGGAGGAACTCTCCAAGAACACTGTCCAGGAACTCTCCATCAGGTGTCAGGACATCTTTAAAGCACTGCCCAGTGAGGAGCAGCAGGGGGCGCCACAGAAGAAGCAGACGTCCATCAGAGCAGTGCTGACCTGCGGTGTGGCGGAGTGGGGAAGACCTTGGGACGTCCTGAAGTTCTCTCTGGACTGGGCCCAGGGCTCAGAGAACCAGGAGCTGGACCTGGTGCTGCCCCTGTCCTTCAGAGAACAGACACCTGGTCAGAGGGGGGCGCTACAGTCTGATGGAGCTGATACAGTGTTCCATCCAGTGCTGAAAAGACAGGTGACACTCATTTATCTGCTCTTTATTCATTTATTTATTTATTTAATGTAGCTGCTTCCTTTAAGGTCCTGTCTACTAGAATCACATACAAATGAATGAATTAAAGTTGGGACATTAAATACAAATGGACTAAATAACCCAGTTAAGAGAAAACGTATTATCCAAAAAATGAAAAGAAGGAATGTAGAGAGATGTTTTCTCCAGGAAACTCAAGTCTTTGCCTCTTACTTTACTTCAGCTGTAGCAATTTGAATTGTATGTTTAAGAAAGAAAAAGATAAAGAGGGGAAGATTTGTGCTGGTGAGAGGTGAAACTGAAGGACAATATTTAACTCTCATTATGTTTATAATCTTCCAGGGGAGCAAACAGAATGTCTGAAGAAAATCCTTCAACTTCTAGTAGTACAGTGCAATATGAACCCAAGGGAAAAACCATACTGAAACCAGTACGTTCTAGTAACAGATTCTGAAAAGGCTTTTCCAATGGTGTAGATCTTATGTGAAAATCTGACAATATTTTAAAGTTATCTCTATTTGAAAATCAGCCATAGCAGATCCCAGAAATGAATAAAAACATTTCAAGTTAATGGTCTCAGTTTGGCATTGCTCGCCAGAAACAAGCATTTACATTGAAATTAAAGCACATTGTGTTTTTAACATCACTAATGCTGTTAAAAGTCGGAAAACTTCTTCATGATCCACCCAATCAATATTGCAAATTATGCAAAAGTGACAAAATCTAAACTGAAAGAACCCTGTAATTCATTCATTAACGTAGGTGATTGACATATTGTATTGATAATATTTCTCCACATTTGTTGAGTGGTGCCCCAAAACTCTACTTCTAGTCAGTGAGCTGAAGTGTTGTTCTGTGAATCCCCTTTTCAAATCCGCACATGTTTATATCTGCGTCTGGATTGTTTTGTTTATTCAATTGTGTGTAATATGTGCAGGTTTGAAATAAATGACTAAAACTTAACAAAATATAATTTACTAAAACAAAATTTTGCCAATATCTCCAAGTGAGAAGTTACTTCAATAAAAACAGGACACACACCATCTGCTCAGAAATGACTATAATAAATTCATATCAAAGAAAACCAAGGAGTGATTGGAGAACTGTATAAAATACTCCAGGAATTCCATAACCAAGAATCCTCCAACACCAACGAGAAATAATGGAAAAGAGTTTCAGAAAGTACTTAACCATGAGGAGTGTTGCCAAGTATAAAAGCGATCTTTTCTCACATACAGTTGCCGTACTGGTAGGAGTTTGCCTGGAAATTCCATTTAAGGTTTTTTAGAACACCCAAAACAATTTGCCAGTTTTCCAAAAACAAAGACATGGTGGAATGTTGGAGAGAATGTGGTGAAAAAGAAGCAGACTATGTACATATCATTTTGTTTGCCCGATATGAAAAAACAAACAAACTACTAGACAGAAGTTCTACTAAAAATCAAACAAACATGAGGAAATAAAGAAGAAAATTGACTATTACAGACACCTCCCAGATAAATGAACAGAAGAGAACAACACCTTTTTTATGTTTGGAGGAACAGATTTAAAACAGATGAGCAAAAACTGGAGGACAGTTAAAGTGCCTCATGGAAAAATCTTATAAGATTAAATATAAAGAAGCAGAACTAACAAGAAAATGGGTTATCTTTAACCTAAATGAATCACAAACAGAAAAGGAAAACAATAATGCAAAAATATGAGTATAAAAATATGTTGATAGGATTAAGCATATGCACAAAAACTAAAAGAGAAAACTAAAGGAAATCAAACACTTCACTAAATGTGTAAAACAACAGAGGTTAAGGGAGAAAATAATAAAATAAATAAATTATAAAAATGAATAGAACATAATTATTATAATACAATAGTAAGTAACATTGTAAAATAATGTATACAAAACAAAACAACCAGCAGTTTTATTTATTTTAATTATTATTATTATTATTATTATTATTATTATTATTATTATTATTATTATTATTATTATTATTATTATTATTATTATTATTATTATCTATGTGAGAGTTATTTTTTTCCTGTGTGAAAATCTGACAGAGAAAAGTATAAAAAAATAAAATAAAAGAGAAATGTGAGTAATGTTTAGAATAGATCAGACACTGAGTGAAATCCTTTGTCCGTGAGTGTGTTTCCATGTGTGGATAAACCTGATCACATTGAAATGTCTCCTCTTGTTCCATGCTCTTCTTGTGTCCACAGACGCTCACAGCACACACTCTGTCCGCCTCTAAACTCCTGTTCATCTTCGACGGCCTCGACGAGAGCAGTCTGTCTCTGGACTTTAACTGTGAGGTCATCTCTGAGGTCACACAGAGGTCAGAGGTCAGCGTGCTGTTAGTAAACCTCATCAAAGGCGCTCTGCTTCCTACTGCCCTTATATGGATCACCTCCAGACCAGCAGCAGCCAATCAGATCCCAGCGCAGTGTGTGCACAGGGTGACAGAGGTCAGGGGCTTCATCACTGACCATCAGAAGGAGCAGTACTTCAGGAAGAGGTTCACAGATGAAGAACAGTGTGAGAAAGTCCTGTCCCACATCAGAAGCTCCCGCAGCCTCCACAACATGTGCCAGATCCCAGTCTTCTGCTGGGTCACATCCACAGTCCTGGAGCACATGTTGAAAACCAATCAGAGCGGAGCGATGCCCCAGACACTCAGCGACATGTACGCCCACTTCCTGTTAGTGCAGACCAACAGGAAGAGGAAGTACCAACCTCAATCTCAGACCAGACCAGTCGACAACCGACCAAAATCTGAGGCCGGTCCAGAGACAGAGAGAAGAAGACTTATGCCAGAGACAACACTGGTGCTGACAAAGACAGAAACAGATGTTCTCCTGAAGCTGGGCAGACTGGCCTTTGAACATCTGCAGACAGGAAACATCATGTTCTACGAGGAAGACCTGGAGCAGGTGGGTCTGGACGTGACCCAGACCTCGGTCTACTCAGGACTCTGTACAGAGATCTTTAAACGCGAGAGTGTCCTCTTCAACGAATCAGTCTACTGCTTTGTCCACCTGAGCGTCCAGGAGTTTATGGCAGCGGTTTACCTGCTCCACTGCTTTGGAAGTGACACACATGTCGTCCAGAGGTTTCTTGATGAAGAGACAATTGAAAAATTAAGTGCAAGTGAGTTTCTCAAACGATCTCTTTCCAAATCCTTGGGGAGTTCAAACGGCCACCTGGACCTGTTTGTGCGCTTCCTTCATGGCCTCAGTCTGGACTCCAACCAGAGACTTTTAGGAGGTCTGCTGAGTCCAGTAAACCAATCAGAAATCCCCAAAGTCATTCAAAACCTGAAAGAGATGAGCTCAGAGGAAATCTCTCCAGACCAAAGCATCAACATCTTCCACTGTCTGATGGAAATGAAGGACCAGTCGCTCCTGCAGCAGATCCAGGACCTCCTGAAGTCTAGAGGAGGATCACAGAAGAACCTGTCTGTGTTCAAGTGCTCGGCTCTGGCCTACATGCTGCAGATGTCAGAGCAGGTCCTGGAGGAACTGGACCTAGATAAGTACAACACGTCTGATGGAGGTCAACAGAGACTGATCCCAGCGGTGAGGAACTGCAGGAAGGCTCGGTCAGTCGTCATTCACAAACAGCAGCTTCACAGACGTGTGTTAGGACTAATCAAACACATTTAAATTAAACATCTCCCTACAGGTTTGTTGGCTGTGGACTCTCAGAGACTCACTGTGAACTGGTGGCCTCAGCTCTGAAGTCCAGCCCCTCCCATCTGAAAGAACTCGATCTGAGTGTAAATAACCTGAGTGAGTCAGGAGTGTCTGTGCTGTGTGCTGGACTGCAGAGTCCTCACTGTGAACTCTCCACTCTCAGGTCAGTCTCCTCTGTTTAAGCACAAAGCGCACTATTAAACACACTGTTAAGTGTTTAGTGGGATACAGATCATTTCAATAGAATCACCAAAGCTTTGTTCTAGTGTCATTATCATTTCTCATTAAGAGCACCATCGTCTCTTCACATATTTATTCTTTTATTCTCAAACATCTTTTTAGTTTTCCTTTTCAGAAATGATGCATTGTTACTGTGAGCGAGGTCACCTCTCCACAGATCTGACCTGTAATTTGGCCTAGTGGTGTCATCTGCTTATTTCCAAGGAGAGAGACGTGTGTTTAATACTGTGTGCTTTAACTCTATGTTTTAATTGTATTTAACTTTGTTTATGTTTTGTATTTGTTTATTGTGTAAGGTGACCTTGAGTGTCCAGAAAGACTCTTTCTTTTTTCATATTGGCTATCGGCTTTAAATCTCCAGCTTAGGCCCATATTTTGTGTTGTGGTCGATCTGCTGCCGAAAAAAAAAAACATACAAATGTTTATTTGAACTCTTTAATATGAAGAGAAAACTGCACAGATTGTGACTACACTGCTCTGTTACGGCTGTGTGATTAAAAACACACGGCCCATAAATATGGGTCGAGTTTATCGTTGTCGGTTTCTCTTTAACCCTAACCTATATGGGCTGATGTGTCGTTTTTAATGCCCAGTGTGGAACATTCCATTGTGACACACACAGTAACACACAGCAGATACAAGTAATGGTAAATGTAAGAAAATAAAAGTGGAAATAAATAAATGCAGCAAATTAATAAAAGTGTACATACATAAATTATTAAAATAATTTTAAATGTGACAAAATAAAAGTAAAAATAAAATGTAGAAATAAATGTGTAAATAAATACATGTTGAAATGAGTAAATGAGTAAAATACATTTGAGAAAAATGTGTAAATAAATAATTATAAATAAAATAATATGTTTAAAAATAAATGTACAAATTAATAAAAAGTAAAGTAAAAAGTATAGATCCATACAAAATGTACAAACAAGCATGTTTTAGCTTTTTATTTCCCAGAATGCATTAATGTGTAAAAGCATTGATTTATTAACACTTTTATATTTGTTTTCACCAGTTCATTTAATGATGTCACTTTTGGTCCTCCAGAATTATTGGTGTTTTGTTGGTAAAAAAACAAACAAACCTTTAAAAACATGTGTTCTTATGTGAGTGGGCACGCCTCTCCACAGATCTGACCTGTTACTTGCCCTGGAGGTGTTAGCTGCTTGTCTCCATGGCGATAGTTGAAGAGAAGATAAGACTTTATTGATCTCACAGGAGAAATGTACTAATTTACTTTAGTTTAATTCCTGGAACGCACTCATGAAGAAGTGAACTAGGTCTAGACCTGGTCTAGACCTGGTCTAGACCTGGTCTAGACCTGGTCTAGACCTGGTTTAGTCCTGGTTTAGTCCTGGTCTAGTCCTGGTCTAGTCCTGGTCTAGTCCTGGTCTAGTCCTGGTCTAGTCCTGGTCTAGTCCTTTCAACTCAGGGGACAGAGAGGAGCAAAAAAGGGTCCAGAGGGAGCTTCAATGGAGGATACGACGGGCCAAAAAGGACTATGGGAGGAAGATGGAAGAGCAGCTGGCCCAAAACAACGCACGGGGCGTGTGGAGAGGACTGAGGAACATGTCTGGTTTCGGACAGAGTGGCAGAGGGACAGCTGATGGCGATCAGCGCTGGGCGGACGAATTAAACCGTTACTTCAACAGGTTTGACTCGCCCCCCACCCCCTCTGCCCCTCTGCCGACTCCCCCCTCCTCCTCTTCACACCTCCCCGGGCCAGTAGCCACATCCCCCTTCCCCTTCACACGGACCCAACCCAGCACCAGCCCCCCTCCACCCCCCACCTCCACCAGCCCCTGCAGTCCACCCCAGTCCCCCCTCACTCCCCCCTCTCCATCACACCAGACGAGGTGAGGAGGGAACTTAGGCGGCTCAACCAGAGGAAGTCCACAGGTCCTGATGGTATCTGCCCCAGGCTGCTGAGAACCTGTGCAGACCAGCTCTGTGAGGTTCTCTGCTACATGTTCAACCTGAGCCTCAGCCTGGAGAAGGTCCCCGTCCTGTGGAAGACCTCCTGTGTGGTCCCGGTTCCCAAAACAACAAACGCCAGGGAACCGGCCCACTACAGACCAGTCGCCTTGACCTCCCACCTCATGAAGACCATGGAGAGGGTGATCCTCAGCCACCTCCGCTCTGTGGTGAGCCCCACCCTGGACCCGCTGCAGTTTGCCTACAAGCCAAACGTAGGAGTAGAGGACGCCGTCATCTACTTGCTGCAGCGGGCGCTCACCCACCTAGAGACCGCCGGGAGTGCTGTGAGAGTCATGTTCTTTGACTTCTCCAGCGCCTTCAACACCATCAGGCCGGCGCTGCTGCGGGGAAGCTAGAGGACGCGGGAGTGGATGGACATCTCGCTGCCTGGACCATCGACTACCTCACTGACCGTCCACAGTACGTGCGGCTGCGCGGCTGTGAGTCAGAGGTGGTAGTCTGCAGCACTGGGGCTCCCCAGGGAACTGTCCTCTCACCCTTCCTCTTCAGCATATACACCTCGGACTTCACATATAACATGGACAGCTGCCATCTCCAGAAGTTCTCTGACGACTCGGCCATTGTGGGCTGTGTGTCAGAGGGGAACGAGCTGGAGTACCGCTCGGTCATCAGTGACTTTGTGGACTGGTGTGGGCGCAACCACCTGAGCCTGAACACCAGTAAGACAAAGGAGCTGGTGATCGGGACTTTCAGGAGGAGACCACTACCTCACTCACCGGTGAACATCCAGGGGCAGGACATAGAGACTGTGGACAGTTTCAAGTACCTGGGTGTTCACCTCAACAATAAACTGGACTGGTCCCACAACACCAACGCCCTGTACAAGAAGGGCCAAAGTCGCCTCCACCCCTACTGAGGAGACTGAGTTCCTTTGGAGTGAGCAGGCCTCTGCTCAGGAAGGAACTTTTTATGACTCTGTGGTGGCCTCTGCTCTCCTCTACGCTGTCGTCTGCTGGGCCCCGAGCAGCACAGGAAACGGGACAGAAAAAGACTCAACAAGCTGGTCAAGAGGGCCAGCTCTGTCCTGGGCTGTCCTCTTGGACTCTGTAGAGGTGGTGGCTGAGAGGAGGGTACTGGCCAAATTCACGTCCATCATGGACGACACCTCTCACCCTCTGCACCGGACTGTAGAGGAGCTGAGCAGCAGCTCCTTCAGCAGCCGACTGAGGCACCCCCAGTGCAAGAAGGAGAGCGCTACCGCAGATCCTTCATCCCCACCACCCCATCAGGACATGTATAATTCTACCTGTATAGTCCTGCAACCGTGCAATATCGTTTTCCCAATGTGCAATATTGTTGTTGTTTTTTTTCAATACTCCTATCGTGCAATATAGTTTTTCCAATTTTTTTTTTTTTTTTTTTTTTTTTTCAATACTCTCCCGGTCACTGTTTTTTATTATTATCACTACTATTATTATTATTCGATTTATTACTTAGTTTTTTAAATTATTATTATCACCTATCTTTATGCCTTTTTTTGCCTGCATGCACTTGTCTTCTTGTTCAAACTGTCCCTACCTGGAGCTACTGTGACAAGTAAATTTCTCCTGTGTGAGATCAATAAAGTCTTATCTTATCTTATCTTATCTTATCTTGTCTAGTCCTGGTTTAGTCCTGGTCTAGTCCTGGTCTAGTCCTGGTCTAGTCCTGGTCTAGTCCTGGTTTAGTCCTGGTCTAGTCCTGGTCTAGTCCTGGTTTAGTCCTGGTCTAGTCCTGGTCTAGTCCTGGTTTAGACCTGGTTTAGTCCTGGTCTAGTCCTGGTCTAGTCCTGGTTTAGTCCTGGTCTAGTCCTGGTCTAGTCCTGGTCTAGTCCTGGTCTAGTCCTGGTTTAGTCCTGGTTTAGTCCTGGTTTAGTCCTGGTTTAGTCCTGGTTTAGTCCTGGTCTAGTCCTGGTCTAGTCCTGGTCTAGTCCTGGTCTAGTCCTGGTCTAGTCCTGGTTTAGTCCTGGTCTAGTCCTGGTCTAGTCCTGGTTTAGTCCTGGTCTAGTCCTGGTTTAGACCTGGTTTAGACCTGGTTTAGTCCTGGTCTAGTCCTGGTTTAGTCCTGGTCTAGTCCTGGTCTAGTCCTGGTCTAGTCCTGGTCTAGTCCTGGTTTAGTCCTGGTCTAGACCTGGTTTAGTCCTGGTCTAGTCCTGGTCTAGTCCTGGTCTAGTCCTGGTCTAGACCTGGTTTAGTCCTGGTCTAGTCCTGGTCTAGTCCTGGTCTAGTCCTGGTCTAGTCCTGGTCTAGTCCTGGTCTAGTCCTGGTTTAGTCCTGGTCTAGTCCTGGTTTAGACCTGGTTTAGACCTGGTTTAGACCTGGTTTAGTCCTGGTTTAGTCTACGTTTAGGTCGTTTTCACACCTGCCTTGTTTGGTTCGTTTAAAACGAACCAGAGTTCGTTTGCTCCTTTGATTCGGACCTTTTGTTCTGGTGTGAATAAAAACCAAAAGTCTCGATCCGGAGCAAACAAGCGGACCGAGACCACCTAAAAAGGTCGGTCTCGGTCCGGTTCCATATGAATCCTGGTGCGGTTCGCTTGAGGTGAGAATGCAGACCGGACTCGATCCGACACAAGTTGGCTTTTTGTACTTAACGAGCTCCCGTCGTATGTCGAGCATTATGGGAAACTGAGGCTTATGAAACTAAACTAAACAAAACAAAACGAAACTTACGAGTCTTACTTACGTTTTGTGTGAAGAGCAAGAGTCAGAACTTGATGCTCACATGAGTTCTGTCCTCTGTAGTCGTCTTGCCCTGTGACTTCGTCATTTGTAAATTGATTGTAAAATAGTGTAAACCTCACGATGCTGCTCAAACATTTGTGCAAACTGTATAAACTGAGTAAACCATATCGCTAAGGCTAGATTGAAAACAGCACGTAACACCATTATTCTCCTCCTTCCGGGTTTGGACACCGACAGGGCTCATTCTGTCCAATGTCTGAGCGACCTCAGCACATGTGCTTTTGTTTATAGATGTTAGTTCACTTGGGGAAAAACTGCAGTGTGAAAGCGAACTGCACCAAAATAAAAAAATAAAAAAAATGTTTGGTCCGGACCAAAGCAAGTGAACTATCGGACTTTCCTGGTGTGAAAACGACCTTAGTCTTGGTCTAGTCCTGGTCTAGTCCTGGTCTGGTCCCGGTCTGGTCCCGGTCTAGTCCTCATGTCTTGGTCTGGTCCCGGTCTGGTCCCGGTGTAGTCCTCATGTCTTAGTCCCGGTCTGGTCCCGGTCTGGTCCCGGTCTGGTCCCTGTCTAGTCCTCATGTCTTAGTCCTGGTCTGGTCCCGGTCTAGTCCCAGTCTGGTCCTCATGTCTTAGTCTCGGTCTGGTCCTGGTCTAGTCCTCATGTCTTAGTCCTGGTCTGGTCCCGGTCTGGTCCCGGTCTAGTCCTCATGTCTTAGTCCCGGTCTGGTCCCGGTCTGGTCCCGGTCTGGTCCCGGTCTGGTCCCGGTCTAGTCCTCATGCCTTAGTCCCGGTCTGGTCCTGGTCTGGTCCCAGTCTGGTCCTCATGTCTTAGTCCTGGTCTAGTCCTGGTCTAGTCCCGGTCTGGTCCCGGTCTGGTCCCGGTCTGGTCCCGGTCTGGTCCCGGTCTGGTCCTCATGTCTTAGTCCTGGTCTAGTCCCGGTCTGGTCCCGGTCTGGTCCCGGTCTGGTCCCGGTCTGGTCCTCATGTCTTAGTCCTGGTCTAGTCCCGGTCTGGTCCCGGTCTGGTCCCGGTCTGGTCCCGGTCTGGTCCTCATGTCTTAGTCCTGGTCTAGTCCCGTTCTGGTCCCGGTCTGGTCCCGGTCTGGTCCCGGTCTGGTCCTGGTCTGGTCCCGGTCTAGTCCCAGTCTGGTCCTCATGTCTAAGTCCCGGTCTGGACTTCCTACAGATCCAGTGACTCATGTCTCGGCTCCTCGTGCATCCAGCGGGACTCCCGGACCCCCCCGGGTCCCCCCCCGGGCCCCCCCTCTATAACATCTATATAAATGTGTCAAACTGAACACATTCTGTCCTGTACAGGAGACACGGAGGAGAAGACAATCAGGACGCACAACACAATGTTCAGACACTAGAAAAAAAAGTTGAAATTTAAAAAAATATATAAAAAATCCGTGAAACAGCGATGCCGCGAAAAGTGACCTGTGATAGAGCGAGGGCCCAGTGTGTGGTGACAGGCCTATTTCTATGGACGTGAACCACATCATGGACAGTCATGTCTGATCATGTGTTAACAATGGAGAAAAAGTGTCATATAAGATGAACCACGAGGGACATTGAAGAGGAGTGGACCAACATTCCACAGGCCACAACTGACAATCTGATAAACTCTATGCGAAGATGATGTGTTGCACTGCATGAGGCAAATGGTGGTCACACCAGATACTGACTGGTTCTGAGTCCCCAGACCCCCAATAAAGCAAAAAAAATGCACATTTCGGGGTGGCCTTTTATTGTGGGCAGTCTGGGGTGCACCTGTGCACTGGTCCTGATGTCGGATCGGCATCTTGATGTGGCACACCTGTGAGGTGGGGTGGATTGTCTCGGCGGGGCAGAGGTGCTCGCTGTCACACATTTGGACAGATTTGTGAACAATGTTTGAGAGAAATGGTAGTGTTGTGTATCTGGAGTGAATTTTGGATCTTTGGGTCTCAGGAAAAATGGGAGCAAAACCAAAAGTGTTGCGTTTATATTTTTGTTGAGTATAATTTATATATTCTGGAAAGTAGTAATTTAATTTATTTTAATTTTTGAAAATGTTTAAAACAAAACTGAATAATTTATTGTAAAATGGACAATTGGTTGTTTAAATATATTGTAAAAATGTATTTCAATCTGGACATTAAAGCAGAACTAATGTAAAAAGTGTCTTTATTTATAACTATTTACTTATTAAACTGAAGCAATATAAAATAAAACAAAGTAGTCATTTTCTTTCATTTTTGTATTTAAAATGGTATAGAAAATTTTAGATAAAAAAAAATATATATATAAAAAAAAAAAAAAATATATATATATATATATATATATATATATATATATATATATATAAAATTGTTACATTATTCAAAAAAATGTCAAATTAAGTTAATATGTAAAATCTATATTGATAAATATTATTATTAATAAAATATTTTAATTAAAATACTAGGAGATTAAAATACTAATTAAAACGTCATTATTTCATGTTTGTTTACTTTAAAGCAGGCATGTCCAAACTATGGCCCGTGGGCCAAATGTGGCCCTCAGACAAATTTTTCTTGTCCCTCAGGGTTCCAGGTGAATTGGTCCAAATGACCTTGAGCAGAACTTTTGACTGCAAGTTTTTTGAAAATCTACCTTGATAAGACAATATTTAATATTTATTGTGTGGTTTTGAGGATTTTGAATGAATAAAGGACTGAAGCTCATTCTAACGTGTTAAACATGCAGATATTTACATTAGTGACTGTCCTGAGCACCAGTCTGTGGCCCTCGATCGGCCCTCTGCTTCGTCTGTGTTTAGACATGTGGCCCTTGATGAAAAAAGTTTGGACACCCCTGGTTTAAAGGCTTCGATGTCTTAGTCCCGGTCTGGTCCCGGTCTGGTCCCGGTCTGGTCCCGGTCTGGTCCCGGTCTAGTCTCGAGTCCCAGAGTTCGTTTGCTCCTTTGATTCGGACCTTTTGTTCTGGTGTGAATAAAAAACAAAAGTCTCGATCCGGAGCAAACAGAACCGAGACCACCTAAAAGGTCGGTCTCGGCACGGTTCCATACGAATACTGGTGCGGTTGGTTGAGGTGAGAATGCAGACCGGACTCGATCCGACACAAGTTGGCTTTTTGTACTTGTCAACTGTAACTGTAAAAACTGAGCAAACCATATCGCTAAGGCTAGATTGAAAACAGCAGGTAACACCGTTATTCTCCTCCTTCCGGGTTTGGACACGGCTCATTTCTGTCCAATGTCTGAGCGACCTCAGCACACGTGGTTTTGTTTATAGATGTTGGTTCACTTGGGGAAAAACTGCAGTGTGAAAGAACCGCACCAAAATATATATATATTTTTTTTTAATTGGTCCGGACCAAAGCAAGTGAACTATCAGACTTTCCTGGTGTGAAAACGACCTAAGTCCTGGTCTAGTCCCGGTCTGGTCCTGGTCTGGTCCTCATGTCTTAGTCCCGGTCTGGTCCTCATGTCTTAGGTCGTTTTCCCACCAGGAAAGTCCGATAGTTCACTTGCTTTGGTCCGGACCAAATTTTTTTTAATTTTTTATTTTTGGTGCGGTTCGCTTTCACACTGCAGTTTTTCCCCAAGCGAACTAACATCTATAAACAAAAGCACATGTGCTGAGGCTCAGACATTGGACAGAATGAGCCCTGTCGGTGTCCAAACCCAGAAGGAGGAGAATCATGGTGTTATGTGCTGTTTTCAATCTAGCCTTAGCGATATAGTTTGCTCAGTTTTTACAGTTCGCACAAATGTTTGAGCAGCATCGTGAGGTTTACACTATTTTACAATCAATTTACAAATGATGAAGTCACAGGGCAAGACGACTACGGAGGACAGAACTCATGTGAGCATCAAGTTCTGACTCTTGCTCTTCACGCAAAACGTAAGTAAGCCTCGTAAGTTTTGTTTTGCTTCGTTTCGTTTAGTTTCGTCAGCCTCGGTTTCCCATAATGCTCGACATACGACGGGAGCTCGTTAAGTACAAAAAGCCAACTTGTGTCTGATCGAGTCCGGTCTGCATTCTCACCTCAAACGAACCGCACCAGGATTCGTATGGAACCGGACCGAGACCGACCTTTTTAGGTGGTCTCGGTCCGCTTGTTTGCTCCGGATCGAGACTTTTGGTTTTTATTCACACCAGAACAAAAGGTCCAAATCAAAGGAGCAAACAAACTCTGGTTCATTGTAAACAAACCAAACAAGGTGTGAAAACGACCTTAGTCCGGTCTGGTCCTGGTCTAGTCCCGGTCTGGTCCCGGTCTGGTCCTCATGTCTTAGTCCCGGTCTGGACTTCCTACAGATCCAGTGCCTCATGTCTCGGCTCCTCGTGCATCCAGCGGGACTCCCGGAGCCCCCTCTATAACATCTATATAAATGTGTCAAACTGAACACATTCTGTCCTGTACAGGAGACACGGAGGAGAAGACAATCAGGACGCCGAACACAATGTTCAGACATTATTAAAAAAAAGTTGAAATAAAATAAATATAAAAAATCTGCGAAACAGCGATGCCGCGAAAAGTGACCTGTGATAGAGCGAGGGCCCAGTGTGTGGTGACAGGCCTATTTCTATGGACGTGAACCACATCATGGATTCTTTATTCACATGTGTTCAAGGTTTGAACTAAAGTCATGTTTTGTTGAAATGACTTGAAGCTGTGGGGACTTGGTGCAGTGAATGACAAATGGTGTGTTAACAATGGAGAAAAAGTGTCATATAAGATGTATAACCACATCATGTGTTCTTTATTCAGATTGTCGGGCTGTGGTTTGTCAGAGATGAGCTGTTCTTCTCTGGCCTCAGCTCTGAAGTCCAACCCCTCACATCTCACAGAACTGGATCTGAGCTGGAACCCAGACCTGTGTGATTCAGGAGTGTCTGATCTGTGTGGTTTTCTGCAGAGTCCAGACTGTCGACTGGAGACTCTCAGGTCAGTTCACTGTCTCTTACTTGTGTCATGTTTCAGAGCTTTCACTAAAGAGCTCGGCCATAATCAGCTCTAGTATTTACTCTGGACTTGGACTCAGAGGTGGACAAGAATTACATTAAAACAAAGTACACTAGAACTTTTCTGGTGGGGTTCTGCCACCTGCTGGTCTCCATGGAGATGCTTTTGTGTTGTGTGGAATGTTCCACAGTATAGACTTACACTTATTGATCACACATCTATTCAGTTATTGGTGTTTCATTGTTAAAAATACATTTAGAAGCCTCAGTAAGATCGTAAATGCAGTCGGCTCATTTATTCTATTGGATCAATGTTCAAATTTAAGTAAACAGTAAATTAATTAATACATTCTCAAAGTAGGAATTTAATTTAATTTAATTTTTGAAAATGTTTAAAACAAAACTGAATAATTTATTATAAAAGACAATTGGTTGTTTAAATATATTGTAAAAATGTATTTCAATCTGGACATTAAAGGAGAACTAATGTAAAAAGTGTCTATTATTTAGCAATTAAGAACTATTTACTTATTAACTGAAGCAAAATAAAACAAAATTATTTTCATTTGTCTTGTCATTAAAATAGTTTTTTTTTTGTTTTTTTAGAATTTTACATTATTTAAAAAAAAAAAAGCCAAATTAAGATCATATGTAAAAGCTATATTGATAATAATTATTATTATTTATAAAAATATTTAAATTATAATAGTAGGAGATGAAAATCCTCCCTACTATTTTTAGGATCACTGGATCCTACAGATCCAGTGACTCATGTCTCCGGTCCTCGTGCATCCAGCGGGACTCCTGGAGCCCGCCCGGGGCCCCCCCGGGTCCCCCCTCTATAACATCTATATAAATGTGTCAAACTGAACACATTCTGTCCTGTACAGGAGACACGGAGGAGAAGACAATCAGGACGCACAACACTATGTTCATACATTATAAAAAAAAGTTGAAATTTAAAATAAAAAAAATCTGCAAAACAGCGATGCTGCGAAAAGTGACCTGTGATAGAGCGAGGGCCCAGTGTATGGTGACAGGCCTATTTCTATGGACGTGAACCACATCATGGATTCTTTATTCACATGTGTTCAAGGTTTGAACTAAAGTCATGTTTTGTTGAAATGACTTGAAGCTGTGGGTACTTGGTGCAGTGAATGACAAATAGTGTGTTAACAATGGAGAAAAAGTGTCATATAAGATGTATAACCACATCATGTGTTCTTTATTCAGATTGTGGCGCTGTGGTTTGTCAGAGATGAGCTGTTCTTCTCTGGCCTCAGCTCTGAAGTCCAACCCCTCACATCTCACAGAACTGGATCTGAGCCAGAACCCAGACCTGTGTGATTCAGGAGTGTCTCGTCTGTGTGGTTTTCTGCAGAGTCCAGACTGTCGACTGGAGACTCTCAGGTCAGTTCACTGTCTCTTACTTGTGTCGTGTTTCAGAGCTTTCACTAAAGAGCTCGGCCATAATCAGCTCTAGTATTTACTCTGGACTTGGACTCAGAGGTGGACAAGAATTATATTAAAACAAAGTACACTAGAACTTTTCTGGTGGGGTTCTGCCACCTGCTGGTCTCCATGGAGATGCTTTTGTGTTGTGTGGAATGTTCCACAGTATAGACTTACACTTATTTATCACACATCTATTCAGTTATTGGTGTTTCATTGTTAAAAATACATTTAGAAGCCTCAGTAAGATCGTAAATGCAGTCGGCTCATTTATTCTATTGGATCAATGTTCAAATTTAAGTAAACAGTAAATTAATTAATACATTCTGAAAGTAGTAATTTAATTTAATTTAATTTTTGAAAATGTTTAAAACAAAACTGAATAATTTATTGTAAAAGACAATTGGTTGTTTAAATATATTGTAAAAATGTATTTCAATCTGGACATTAAAGGAGAACTAATGTAAAAAGTGTCTATTATTTAGCAATTAAGAACTATTTACTTATTAACTGAAGCAATGTAAAATAAAACAAAGTAGTCATTTTCTTTCATTTTCATATTTAAAATGGTAGAGAAAATTGGTTATTTTTTTAGATTAATATATATATATATATATATATATATATATATATATATATATGTATATGTATATATATATATATATATGTGTATATGTATATATACGTGTATATATATGTATGTATATATATATATATATATATATATATATATATATATATATATATATATATATGTATATGTATATATATATATATATGTGTATATGTATATATACGTGTATATATATGTGTATATGTATATATACGTGTATATATATGTATGTATGTACGTATGTGGGTGGGTGATGAGAAAATTGAGGGTGTTGTTGGTGTGCATGGTGTACCTGGAAAGAATGATAGTGGTGAGAGACTGATAGGAACGTGCCTTGAGAGAGAGATGGTGATTGGGAATACATGGTTCAGAAAGAAAGATATTCATAAGTATACGTGGGTGAGGCAGGATGGTGGAAGAGTGATTGATAAAGCATTGATGGATTATGTGGTGGTTTCAAAGGTTGCATGTAGTAGATTGTTGGATGTAAGTGTGAGAAGGGGAGAGAGTGAAGGTATGTCTGATCATTATTTGGTGGAAGGAAGGTTGCGTGTGGGTATGCCATGGGTGAGATCGAGAAAGAGTGGAGGATGCAAGAGAAGTTTTGAGAGTGAGTGTTTTGAAGAACAGAGAGAAAGTGTGTGAGTATCAGGAGAAAATAGGTGGCAGGTGGAATGAGGTGAAGGATCAAATGATTGTTGGTGTGGAGGAAGAATAGCACTCGGATTCCAAAGAGTGCAGTGGTTGGGTGTGCAGAGGAAGTGTGTGGTGTGAGACGTGTTGGAGGTGGTGTAAGAAAGGGAAGTGAATGGTGGTGCCGAGGATGTAAGGTTGGCTGTAACTGAGAAGAGACGTGCGTATGAAGTATGGCTGCCCAGAGAAAGGACAGGGAGTCGTATGAGTGTTATAGGGGAGAAGAGAAGTGATGCAAAGAGAGAGCATGCGTGAGGCAAAAGTGGCTGCGGACCGAAGGTGGGGCAGACAGTTGACTGACAATTTTCGGGAGAACAAGAAAATGTTTTGGAAGGAGGTGAAAAGAGTGCGAAAGGAAGTGTCTGGGAGGGAGGAGAAAGTGAAAACAGAGGATGGAAGGATGCTGAATAAGGGGAATGCTGTAAGAAAGAGGTGGGCGGAGTATTTTGAGAGGCTGTTGAATGTGGAGGAAGATCGGGATGCTGTGATTGTGATGGATGGAAGGGAAAGCAGATTGAATGTACTAGGAGAGTTGAATGGGCGTTGATTACTGAGAGGAAGTTGAGCAAGCTGTGGGAAAGTTGAAAGCAGGAAAGGCTGCAGGTGTGGATGGGTGTACTGTGGAATGTTTGAAGTGTGGTGGAAATGAAGTGTCACCGAGTGGTGTGTGAGATTGTTGAATGTGTGTTTTGTAAGTGGGCAGGTGCCACTTGACTGGACGAGTGCGTGTGTGGTTCCACTGTACAAGGGTAAGGGTGATAAGTATGAATGTAGTAGTTATAGGGGTATTAGCCTGTTGGGTGTTTGTAGGCAAGGTGTATGGAAGAGTGCTGATTAACAGGGTGGTGGAGGGGACTGAGTGTATGATTGGTGAAGAGCAGTGTGGTTTCAGGAGAGGTAGAGGATGTGTGGACCAGGTGTTTGCTGTGAGACAGGTGTGTGAAAAGTATTTGGCTAAGGGGAGGGAGGTGTTTTGGGGGTTTATGGATTTAGAGAAGGCGTATGATAGGATTGATAGAGAGGCGTTGTGGGTTGTGTTGAGTTTGTATGGTATCGATGGTAGACTGTTGGAAGGTGTGAAGAGTTTTTTATGGAAACAGTCGGGCGTGTGTGAGAAGCGGAAGTGGGAAATAGCACGGGTGAGTGGTTTCCTGTGAGGGTTGGTTTGCGTCAGGGATGTGTGATGTCTCCGTGGTTGTTTAATGTGTATATGGATGGGTGTGGTAAAAGGAGTGAATGCAAGGGGGTGTCAGGTAAGGGTGTGGGCATGGTGAATGTTGATGGCAGCGAATGGAGCATGAATCAGTTGTTGTTTGCAGATGATACTGCACTAGTGGCTGATTCAGAGGAGAGCTTGGCATGTTTGGTTGAGGAGTTTGGAAGGGTGTGTGATAGAAGCAAGCTGAGAGTGAATGTGAATAAGAGTAAGGTGATGAGGTGCACGAGGTCAAAGGATGAACGTAGGTTGAATGTGGCATTAAATGGGGAGTTGTTGGAAGAGGTAGAGTGTTTTCAGTATTTGAGATTGGCATGTTGGTGTGGATGGTGGAATAGGGGGTGAGGTAGAGTTTAGAATGAATGAAGTACGTAAGATATGGGGGCGAATGAAGAGAGTGTTTGAATGTGAGTCACTGGGAATGGTTGCGAAAAGGAGATTGTATGAGGGTGTGGTGGTGCCTGCTGCGTTGTATGGGGCTGAAACGTGGAGTTTGAAAGTTGCGGAGAAGAGGAAGTTGAATGTAGTTGAGATGAGATGTCTGAGGAGTATGTGCTGGTGTGATGACGCATGGATCGTGTGAGAAATGAGAAGAAATCCGAGAGAGAACTGGTGTGTTGCGAGAGTTGGCTGAGAGAGCAGAGCAAAAGGCATTTGGATGGTTTGGACATGTTGAGAGGATGGAAAGGGAGCGATTGGTGAAAAAAAGGTATATAGATGTGATGTGAGTGGAGTGAGAATGAGAGGAAGACCGCGAATGGGATGGACAGAGGGTGTAAGAAGAGCGTTGAATACAAGAGGGATGACTGTGTGGTGCAAGGGAGAGGAAGCTGCTCAGGACAGGGATGAATGGAGAGAGTTTGTGTATGAATGAATGGATGGGTGTGGTAGAGGACGGGTCTTGATATGAGAGCGGCAGGGGAAACCAGCTTTGGCTGAGGCCCTACTGTGGGGGTGCCCACACTGGGCTGTGCAACTGACCCTGGTGCAGTGTGGTGTGGTTTAGATCGGTCCTTAGACCTTAAGCCAAGGTGTCCTTCCCCCCAACATCATCATGCCTCTCCGGTGATGATTTGGGTGGTGCTATGCGTCTGAGTGCTGGACTTGTTCTGAGAGTGCTGGGTTGTTCTGAGTGCTGGGTTGTTTGGGGGGGGGGTTGCTGGCGGGCTTAGGTAGGTATCACCCAGGTCTGGTTTCGGGGTGCCCTAGGGGGGCGGCTGGCTGGTGCTTAGGGAGGGTGTGGTCCGGATGGCCGCCTGGATCCGGGGTTCTTTGGGGTTTTGTATGGTGGACGGGGGCACCTGGAGGGCGGTGACGTTATCTAGGTGCACCTTTAGTTATTACTGTTACTGCTGTTGTAGTGGGATGATTGCAGATGGTCTGGACCCTGGACCCTCTCCCAATGTTTTGGATTGTTTTTAATGCATCATTTCTTAGTCAGGGCAAGCTGAATACCTACACCTAAACTGCAGGACAATATCCTCCTTCTTTTAATGCATTTAGACACATTATAAATAGCATACACATTATACACAATATAGGGCAACATAGGATATGAAGAAATGTTCGGAGAGGGGGAGAAGTGGATTTTAAAGTGGGGCGACAGCGGTGATGGTGATGGACGGAAGGTGTGCTTGGGTGCTCGTCCCTCTCTGGGTGCTGTCCCCTGTGGTCCTCTGGAGGGATTCCTGGGTGCTGGCGGTGGTCCGGTTTACGCTCTGGGTCTGGCCGGTCATCCCTTTGTGCCGCCTGGGGCGGGTCCTGGGGGTTTTCCGCTCAGGTTCGCTGGCTGCCTTCTCGATTTGTCCAGTGCATGGATGGGGGTGGGTGGACGCCAGTGTGGGAAGAGAGTGGTGATGGTGATGAGGAAGAGACGCTGGTACAAATGAAAGGGGAAAAAAAAAAAAAAAGTCACGGAAGGAGGGTTTGGGGAAAGGAAGGAAGGAGGGAAAGGAACAAAAATGTATGCCCTGTCACAGAGCTGCCACTATGGTGGGACACAGCCTTTGTATATAGATAGATAGATAGATGTACGTATGTATGTATAATATATATTTATATATATATATATATATATATATATATATATATATATATATAATGTATATGTGTGTGTGTGTGTGTGTTACATTATTTAAAAAATATCAAATTAAGTTAATATGTAAAATCTATATTAATAAATAACATTATAAATAAAATGTACTACTCAAAATAGTAGGAGATGAAAATCCTAATTAAAAACGTCATTATTTCATGTTTGTTTACTTTAAAGCAGAGGTCTTCAACAGGGGTCGCGACCCCCAGGTACTACAGGGGGGTCGCGAAATCTTTTGATTTCATTTTAAAATAATATAATTTTATATTTTATATTGTAAAATACAGTATTAACCTGTGTATTATTTCCTTGTATTGGATGTACCATAACAGAGTAGCAATGTTTATACATGACCCTAAGCTCAATTTAATATAAAACACAATTCTATACCGTATATATAGTAGGGGGTCCCTGGCCCAGTTCGCCATCTGTTTGGGGGTCCCTGGCCTGAAAAACGTTGAAGACCCCTGCTTTAAAGGCTTTGACCTGCTGAAGAAGCAGAAAAACTCAGTAAAAATCTTGAAGCTGAGTTGAGCCTTGAGTTTGTTTTTCTGGGTTTTCCAGGTTGGACTTTCATTGATCAGTGAAAGACTTGACACTGAAACGCACTCATGAAGAAGTGAACTATTCCATGAAAAAGAAAAGTGTTGTGGATTTATTTGTCAAAGCAGAAAAGACCATTGACACCATGTTCAGTAATGCTTTTCATATGTTTGTATTGTGTGTGAATGATATAATGTCACGTCTTTATTTGGTTATTCACAATGTCTCGATGGGGACAATCCATATTTCTATGTCGGCCTGTCGCGCTAACACATTTTGAAGTATGATATATCAACTGAAGAAAATACAGACGATAATATTGAAACTCACTTATGTCTCTGACACAAAAACCCAAGAGCAGATTTAATCCACAAAAATATTCTGAATTGTGTGTTTAAAAAAAACAAACCTACAGCTCAGATCTTATTACATATCCAGAAAATAAACACACATTTACCAGCAGTGCAAAGAAAAAGTACTTAGTGATAAATACTGAGCCCAAAAATCTGGATTTCAGCTTTTCCTATATTGATCGATAAGTGGATATAGTAATTATGGTAGACGAGCCTATTTCTATGGACGTGAACCACATCATGGATTCTTTATTCACATGTGTTCAAGGTTTGAACTAAAGTCATGTTTTGTTAGAAATGACTTGAAGCTAGTAGGGACTTGGTGCAGTGAATGACAAATAGTGTGTTAACAATGGAGAAAAAGTGTCATGCTAAGATGTATAACCACATCATGTGTTCTTTATTCAGATTGAAGGACTTAGTGGTTTGTCAGAGATGAGCTGTTCTTCTCTGGCCTCCCAGCTCTGAAGTCCAGCCCCTCTCACATCTCACACACCTGGATCTGAGCCAGAACCCAGACCTGTGTGATTCAGGAGTGTCTGATCTGTGTGGTTTTCTGCAGGAGTCCAGACTGTCGACTGGAGACTCTCAGGTCAGTTCACTGTCTCTTACTTGTGTCATGTTTCAGAGCTTTCACTAAAGGGAAACGGTCATAATCAGCTCTAGTATTTACTCTCTGGACTTGGACTCAGAGGTGGACAAGAATTATATTAAAACAAAGTACAAACTACACACACACACACACACACACACACACACACACACCCCCCCCACTTTTCAGGTAGAGGTTCTGCCACCTGCTGGTCTCCATGGAGATGCTTTTGTGTTGTCTGGAATGTTCCGCATTTTAATAGACTTACACTTATTTATCACACATCTATTCAGTTATTGGTGTTTCATTGTTAAAAATACATTTAGAAGCCTCAGTAAGATCGTAAATGCAGTCGGCTCATTTATTCTATTGGATCAATGTTCAAATTTAAGTAAACAGTAAATTAATTAATACATTCTGAAAGTAGTAATTAAATTTAATTTATTTTTTGAAAATGTTTAAAACAACACTGAACAATTTATTGTAATAGACAACTTGGTTGTTTAAATATATTGTAAAAATGTATTTCAATCTGGACATTAAAGGAGAACTAATGTAAAAAGTGTCTATTATTTAGCAAATAAGAACTATTTACTGTGGGGCGGCAGTAGCTCAGTTGGTAGAGCATATGCCTTGTGATCCAGGGGTTGGTGGTTCGAATCCCGCTCTTGACGGGTTTGACCGTGTGTGATCCCAGCTCCCACAGATGAGTGCTGCCGTTGTGTCCTTGGGCAAGACACTTAACCCCACCTTGCCCCCAGTGTCTGCTGGTAGCCCCCATACCAGAAGATACATCAAGGCCTGTTGTGACGTGAGCCGTCCTCCTGTGGACCCACCACCCGCGGGAGGATTCATGGGGGCTGGTGCATTGTGTTCTGGTCAGCAGAACACTGCTTGGACTGCTGCCCCCGCGACCCAGAAAATGGAAAAGCGGAAGAAAATGAATGAATGAACTATTTACTTATTAACTGAAGCAATGTAAAATAAAACAAAGTTGTCATTTTCTTTCATTTTCATATTTAAAATGGTAGAGAAAATTGGTTATTTTTTTAGATTAAAAAAAAAATATATATATATATATATATATATATGTATATGTGTGTGTGTGTGTGTGTGTGACATTATTAAAAAAATATCAAATTAAGTTAATATGTAAAATCTATATTAATAAATAACATTATAAATAAAATGTACTACTCAAAATAGTAGGAGATGAAAATCCTAATTAAAACGTGATTATTTCATGTTTGTTTACTTTAAAGCAGAGGTCTTCAACAGCGACCCCAGGTACTGCAGGGGTCGCGAAATCTTTTGATTTCATTTTAAAATAATATAATTTTATATTTTATATTGTAAAATACAGTATTAACCTGTGTATTATTTCCTTGTATTGGATGTACCATAACAGAGTAGCAATGTTTATACATGACACTAAGCTCAATTTAATATAAAACACAATTCTATGCCGTATATATAGTAGGGGGTCCCTGGCCCAGTTCGCCATCTGTTTGGGGGTCCCTGGCTTGAAAACGTTGAAGACCCCTGCTTTAAAGGCTTCGACCTGCTGAAGAAGCAGAAAAACTCAGTAAAAATCTTGAAGCTGAGTTGAGCCTTGAGTTTGTTTTTCTGGGTTTTCAAGTTGGACTTTCATTGATCAGTGAAAGACTTGACACTGGAACGCACTCATGAAGAAGTGAACTATTCCATGAAAAGAAAAGTGTTGTGGATTTATTTGTCAAAGCAGAAAAGACGTGACACCATGTTCAGTAATGCTTTTCATATGTTTGTATTATTATTAATGATATATTATCACGTCTTTATTTGGTTATTCACAATGTCTCCATG
>JAVJIX010000243.1:0-17500 GCA_036785185.1 Paratrypauchen microcephalus
CTTGAATCTTAATAACAGGATGGGTTAAATGCAGAGAAGAATTTCTCCAGTGTGAGATCAATAAAAGTCAATCTTCTTCTTCTTCCTATTCTCGTACTTTATGTTGCAGCAGTAGAAATTTCCCAAATGTGGCACCATTAAAGGCGCTCTGCGTAGTGAACTATAACGTGGACATGTGACTTTGAGCAGAGACATGTTCTATTCAGAGCCTTAATAAGAGTCTAACTTTTCTTTAGAAGTCTCGTGAAGTCATTATGTCGCTGTAACCTGAGGACTTCCCCTGTTGTCTGTTTTCAGAGCGGTGGACAGATCATTCACACATTTTCAGATGACACTGGTTGTTGCTGTGTGTTGTCAGCACATTTCTACTGGTTTTGGCACCTTCGAGAGCTCCATCTGCTACAACTGGGCAGTATGACCAAAAACTGATATGACGGTATTTTCCAAAATGATATCATTGTCACGGTATTTGACGGTATTTTTTTTCATGCATAAGTAGGTGTTAACCCCATTTCCTAATAATTTAGAGAATAATTACAGCAGTAATTCTGACTTGGTAAAACATATCTGGGTCTAGAGCTTTAATCATCTCCTTGAAGCTCTGACAGGACTAAGTGGCACTAGGTCTTTGGCTAATAATAAAGGCTTAATCTTAACCCCCGGGCAATGAGCTAACCAGTGTGGGTCCTTGGGCAAGACCCTTCACGGTACGGCCCCCCCGGCGGCGGAAAAAGACGGCTGCTCACTGCTCCTGAAAATGGATGGGTCAAATGCAGAAGTCAAATTTCTCCCGTGTGTCACTGTGTGTGAGACCAATAAAGGCTTAAGCTTAAGTGGACAGTAACAGCGTTGGTAATATCGTTCCACCGTTTGCTTTTCTTGTCGTAGGCGGTCCCCTTAGCAAACGCGTCTTTGAGTGACGTCTGAGCGGCGTTTTGTGTTGGAGCACCAACATACATTCCCTGCAGACGTGGAAGAGGATGCAGATCTTAGTTTCGTGCATTCTTTATATTCCAGGACATGTTTGTGACGGAGGTGGTGAAGCAGATCACTCGTGTCGCCTCCTGTGGCTACGACTTTAGCCCGACAACATTTACAGAATACGGTTGTTTGATCAGCACCAGATTTTTTTAAACTGAAGTACTTCCACACAACTGACAATCTTTTCAGTATAAGTTCCTCTGTGTCTGTAACATTTTCTCCGTCCATGTTGTTCACCACTCGACACACTGAACTTCCACCGCTCTCACGCCGCTGCAGAACAGTCCCCGTCTCAAACAGTGCTGCTGTGCAGTCCCGACTTTTTGTACACACTCACTGGTGTTGGGATGAATGAAAAATCCATATCATTAAAAAAAAAAAAGATATGAAGCAGTATACCGCCCAGCCCTGCCATTTGACTATTTACTTATTTCCTTATTTTTATTATTATGACTTATCTTGTCTGGATGGACTTTTTTGTTCAAACTTTCTTTTGCACTAAACTTCCTGGAGCTAATGTGGCAAGTGAATTTCTCCTGTGTGAGATCAATAAAGTCTGATCTTATCTTATCTGCAGTCCGAGTTCTTCAGATCAGAATCACAAAAAGGCCCCTTGTCCCGGCTGATAGTAGTTTTTGTATTTCAGTACCATCTCTAAATAGATTGTATGTGTATGTTGTATGAAAAAGGAAACTAAACTTACAGATTGTAGCTTTAATCCACAGAGCTTCTTTAACCCACTGCACTTTGTGAATTGTAAATTATTAAACTTCTGCTTCTATCGTGATCCCTGATTTTTTCCTCAAATACATTGTACATTTTTGAAGAACGAGCAGCAAGTTCAGATCAGGAATGAGTCAAATATCGACTCGTCCAGTGACAGAGGCGGGGCTTAAGCCAGGACAATCCAGTGATGATGTGAGGATGAAGAAGAGGAGCAGGAAGAGGAAGAGGAGGGTAAAGAGGAGGAAGAGGGCAGAGACAGATGATGACTCCAGTTTTCCAGTGATGGTCTTTCCCTTTCCCAGCTGAATAAATATATGACGGGACAACTCAGCATGTCTAAGAACAGAAGGTGATTAGAATCAGTTTAAGGTTACGTATGAATCAGACTCTCATGTGTTACAGACACTGGACCTGACTTTACGGACATGAAAAAACATGAAAAACTGAAGATTTTATCGGGTTTGCAGCCGTCCAAACGTATTCTTCTCTTGCCTCATGCGTTCTGAGCGTCCTAATGTGTTTAGAAGCACTTTTCACAGTTTCCAGAGATCAGAGCGGAGTTTTGTCGTCTCGGTAATGCTGACAACAAAACAAATAGCATGCTAAAGTGCACTTCCTGAGTCTCAATAAAATAATGGCAGACGTATTTTGACCTCAAGAGCTGCTTATACAATATTTCTGTACCTCAAATGCATGGAGACAGACACTCAAGACCACCAGTGTCAATATAATAATAATAATAATAATAATAATAATGATAATAATAATAATAATAATAATAATAATAATAATAATAATAATAATAATAATAATAATAATAATAATAATAATAATAATAATAATAATAATGACATGTGAAAGCAAATCAAAACGTGTCACAATGTCACATGTGACATTCAACACATCTCTACAATGACAAGTGAAGTTATAAGTCAGATCTATGGCGAGGCACGTCCGCTCACAAGAGGAATTCATGTTTTTTTAGAATGCTCTAATTGAATAAATGCAAGAGAAATGAGTTTAAAGCCATACTGTGGAACATTCTAGGCAACACAACAACCTATACATGGAGACTGATACTTCTTAAATAATCTGTACAATATTGAATACAGTTATATACTGTGTATATTGTCTGTACACAACACTGTGTCCTCACTGTGACATCACCAACATTCCCTGGGGCACATGAAACAGCTCTACATTTACTTTACATTCTACTTTACATTTATTCAGTTACAGGCACTTTTAGAGCTCAGAACTATCTAGAATAACAGGCTCTAGAATAACAGGCGTTCTGGCCTCTCCACAGAGCTGACCTGGAACTTGGTCTGGTTTTGTCTCCATGAAGATAGAAACATTCCAGACATGCAATAACATCTCTGTGAAGAAAAACATTTGACGGACCCTCCACCAGAAAAGTTACACAATGCACCTTTAAACAAACTTTTATCAAATATCATGGCCACAAAACAGGATGTACTTCATCCCCTCTGAAGAAAGACACACCTCTGAACTTTGAGCCGTGTCCAGTAATGTTCTTCCCAGACCGGACCGGACCCTGCAGCGTCCTCCTGGAGCAGCTGGAATGTGCTTTTTCACTTTAGGATCCTTTAGGACACCAGATGCTAACGCTAACCCAAAGCACGCACACAACTGGACATGGATGTTTGTACAAATGTAAAAGTCTCTTTACGTATTCTCTACAAACACATGTGATGCTGCTACAGGATCCTGGGCAGAGAAGATGCCAAAATAACCGAGGATTTGAAAAGGATTGTCCAGTTCTTTCCACAAGCTGAAAGTTGTAGTGTTTTTATTCTTTACCGACAGAATGATTCAGGTTTCCAGAAAGTCCAGAGTCATGATAAGACTGCAGGTTCAAACAAGAAAAAACATGACTTTGTTTTAAAGTAGGACAAAATATGGACATAATGGACATAAAGGGCAGTCGTGTGGTGAACATTACGCTACATTACGCCCCAATTCACAGACAAATTATTTTTCAGCAAAGCAATAACATCTCCATGGAGACAAGCAGGTATAGCGGACCCTTCACCAGAAAAGTTGCGCAGTGCAGCTTTAAATTGACCATAATGGCTGCTACTCACACTGTACGTTGTCCTATTGGAAAAACAACAATTACACCAAACCTATTTCTACTAACGAGGTCACAGCTGATGTGAACCGTGGCCCCAATCATCTCAATTGATCTGAACACTGAAAAGCCATTAAAACCGATCCCTCGTTATTGCACTGAAGCATAACTGACAAAGTGGTTCATCATTTGACCTCGTTCCTCAGAGCGTTCTGCTCCTCCACACACACACACAAGCAGTTTAACAGTGGATCTTACACATCGATGTCGTATAAATATTTGTTATATATTGTGCATAAGAATGAGGTGTGGATGTGTTAGAGTGTGAACTTTAAAGGGCGTGTGTTAAATGTGTTTCGTTCACACATTTAACACACAGATCCTGCATGCTTAGTTCTTCTCTCAAACTGAAAACACTTGATGTCATGTGGTAATGAAGTGCACCACTGTGTTTTTAAACTTAAATCTATAAGAAAATGACATAAAAGTAGTGAAATGATCTGTCCATGCAGCAAGATCATTTTACTAGACCAGTTATCTTAAAACAAACTCCCTGTAGACGAGATCCAGAAAAAAGGTGCTGGTAACAACAGGAACATTGAATAATTCCAGAAAAAAAGAAGTTTACCGCAGAGTAAAGTCAAGCGAGTGTGCGGTAAACTTCTTTTTTTCTGGAATTATTCAGTGTTCCTGTTGTTCCCAGCACCTGGAAGCTGTGCCTGGAGTTTGGAACTTTTGAATTGACCTCCAGACTAGACTTAAGCAGTCTCTGGTCTAGTAAGTAGATAATAAATCTGAAAACATGATGAATCATCTGATATAAGTTTTAATCTTGGCCAGATGAGAGAAATTTACAATGCATTTGGATAATTTTAGCCCTGGGATTTTCAGTCTCTACTGAACAATGGGTAAAAGTCTGTTTCAAAACTATCACAAGGAGGAACATTTGGAGCTTTACAGATGTAGACCCACGAATAATAAAGTGTTACTTAAACATGTGTGAAACAAAACACATGTGCAGGTCTGTTTTTGGGGAGGTGTTTGTTGTTGTAGAATGGTCTGATCTCACTTTGGGACCTCCCAGTCGTTGGTGGGAGAAATGAGCACCTCGGATGGCAACCATTTTATTTACTTTAAAAATAATAAGAGTAAAAAAAGGTTTTGGAAATCAGCCAGCTGAGGGTGCTATGCATTTTTCACTTTTAAATTGCTGCTCCTTGCATTTGCATCTCTACAATAACTTTTTTGGTTTCATTTGATGTTTTTAAAGAAGTAACAATGTTATAACATGGCTAAAAGCTCACAATGGTCATTTTTTTGTAATATAGGACCTTAAAACATACAACTCTAATGCTATTTTCACACAATCATTCAGCCCTAATGGGGAGTGTTAGTGAATACCAGAGCTCGTTGGTTTCATGTCCATGTGACACATATAAAAAGGCAACAGTAACTCCACAATTTGAATATATTTGTACTGGTTTCTATGATATATTAAGCAAAATTGACTCTTGTGAGCTTTAAGACAAGTTAGACTGTTAGAATCTCCTCAAAAACATACCTGGAGTTGTGTTTTGTTTCATTCACACTTGTTTGACTAACCCATTATTATTAGTCTGTCTACATCTCCAAAGCTCAAAAGGTCCACCTTATGATGTCATGAAGCAGTAGTCATAGTCATAGTCATAGTCATAGTTGCTTTATTGTCGAAAAACAACAACATGTACATGTAGAGTGAATTCGAAATTTAGTTTCCCCACTAAGCAGGCAGGACAGTATAGAGTGGGTAGGGGAGGGGCCGCCGACTGGGACATGCAGAGTGGAAAAGATGCAATATAATCAATACAAGTACAGTGGTACCTCACCTTACGAAATTAATTCGTTCCAGAAGTGGTTTCGTAACGTGAATTTGTCGTAAGTTGAGTAGCTATTTCAATGGAAAAGGCCCGATCCGTTCCAAGTTTTTTTTTTTATAGTGTAACTTTTTTTTATAGTGTAACATTTGTGTTCTGCATCCTGATTGGAATAAACCAGGTCTAGACCAGAACTAAACCAGGTCTAAACCTGGACTAGACCAGGTCTAAACCAGGATTATCCCGGGACATGGCAGTGCCGTTGGAGGAGCGCGTTGCTCGTGTCTCCGCGCTCCTTGTGCGTTCCGCGCTAGAGCTAAGAGGCCGAGAAAGACGCTCTTTCAGTGGGAATAAGAGCGGGGGGGGCGGGGCGGGCTCTGCTTCTATCTGACCTCCAGAGCCGGGGGGCTGACACTGTGAGCTAACAGGCCGCGGCCCCGAGGGGGAGGCACGGCCCGGATGCCGCGGCTCCATCCCGCACCGCGTCGACGTCGCTTTTTGATCCTTCGATGTCGGCTCTTCCTATCATTGTGAAGCAGAATTCACCAAGCGTTGGATTGTTCACTCACTAAGGGAACGTGAGCGGGGTTTAGACCGTCGTGAGACAGGTGAGTTTTACCACACTGATGATGTGTTGTTGATAGTAATCCTGTGTCTCCGCTCCCCTCGCACGTTCGGCGCTATATTGAGCCGTGTTCCCCCACGCTTCACTATCAACACATTCCATTGAAAATCTATGAAAGTTCGAGTGTTCAAACGAGAGAGAAATGCGAGAAAAGCCCAACTCCAGTCTGAGAAAAGCGTAGAATGTGTGTGGTGAGGCATTTACAGCCCTAAAACATGTAGAACAATTGCAAAATACAAAGTTGTCCCACCACGGGCCACCTCTGGAACCTAACCCCGTGTGTGTTGATAAAGTGTATTTACGTTTCGGGGTGTGCATCTGAGCGCGCATTAATTTATTTTTTTAGATTTCGCGTTTCGTAACTTGAATTTTCTTTCGTATCTAGAGACCAAAATTTGACGTGAAGGCGTTTTGTAACTTGGATTTTTCGTATGTAGGGTCTTTCGTAAGGTGAGGTACCACTGTATATACACAACATGTAATGACAGAAAAATGACAGAAAAACAATTCTTTGGCGACAAAAAGGAAGGGTAGGGCAGGAATCAGATAAGAAATCAATGAAATTGATTGAAACCGAGAGCAGAGAGCAGACCTTTCTAAAAAGACAGGGCAATGTTTACTTAGTCATGTCAGTGTGAATAGTCCGAATAGTGTGTGCCAATGTTTTAGTAGAGTTCATGATAAGCCACATCTGTGGCCTTGGGAGTGTTCTTGCAAGGAAGTCAAAACAAAGATAACCGAGACAGATTTTCACAGGAGACAGGACAGATTTACAGGGCATTCATTTAGCATGATGAAATACATTTTAGAGACCCAGGTGAGCGAGCAATTTAGCTGGGCCCCTGGTTCTGCCAAACCCCCATCTTCATATCCCCATGAAGATTCGTGAGATCTCATTAGTTCCATTTGGCGCACAGACTGCGCTGCGTTGCCTTTGCCCAGTTCTGTAAGCATGCCCGTGATGATATCCAAATGTCGAGATGTTTCCTTCGGTTGACACCCTTCCAAAAGGTCCTCAACCTGTGCCACTTTCTGATGTACTCCTTTCACGAGATCTCCCACAGCTTCACAGTGGCTCAAACTTCGTACTTTTCAAGTTAACAGCTATCTTTTATCTTTATTTCATTTGAGATTTGTAATTCCAGGTCTGATATTATCCAAATGACTCTAGTGAAGGTGTATGGAGTTCAAAAACACAGTAGAACACTTCCTGTATTACATCACAAGGTGGAACAGAGTGTTTTCCGTTTGGGAGTAGCACTCAGCCTAAATATGCAGGTTTGTGTGTTAAACATGTGAATGAAACAAAACACAACTCCAGGTGTTTGTGATGAGGAAACATTAGAACACCGATCAGAAAATAGCAGAATATGGACTTTTACCATGACTTTGTTTGTTTTTTTACACAAAACACAATACTGAAACATGTATTTAACACACAAACACACAAAACAGCCTTGTGTTCTTGTTTATCAATTGCAATTAAAGTACATTCATTTAACATTGCAAACTCCACCATTGTGTGGTCTATAATTTGACTCTCCATTCGTGTAGGTGAGCATCAAAGCATTTCTTAGCTCATTAAACTAATTAGTAGTGAGAGATGCACAACATTCTGCTCCCTGGAGAAGAGGCAATAAAAAACACTGGTTTATGTAACTATCTACAGGAAGGAGGATGCAGCGTTCTCATGTTTTCTTTGGGGTTGGCATCATCTGGTGGGGGATATGAACTTGTTGTATGGTCTTTTAGTTTAAAGATGCACTGCGTACATTTTCTGGCAGAAAGTGGGTCTTGTCTCCATGGAGCTATGATGGCTTTGCCTGGAGTGTTCCAAGGTACGGCAATAAAGGTCCGATATTACACAAAACTGATTAAGTCAAGGATTAATGTTAAGATGCTGTTACCTCCTCAATAACCTACCTGGAGTTGTGTTTTGTTCCATTCACACATGTTGTAATCCTCGTTTATTAGTCTGTCTTAGGGATGCAAATTATCCATTAATTCATTAATTGATAGTTGATTGACCTTAATTGATAAGCTGCGTTTTTCACCTGAATTTGAGTGTTTCAATAGGGTCTTTAAGAATATAAGCTATAGTAACATAACACTGAGTCATAAATATATCATAGTATTATTATATTGTATATTCCTCAATTAATTATTCCTTAGTAAAAAGCAGACAAATGTATTGATGCTGAATAACAGAATACAGTAATCCCTCGCTCTATCGCGGTTCACAGATTTTTTATTTTTATTTTTTTTTTATAGTGTAACTTTTTTTTATAGTGTAACATTGTGTTCTGCGTCCTGATTGGCTAAGAGACTAGACCAGGACTAAGGGCTGTGAGTGGAGCTTGGCGCAGCGCGGTGGTTGCCTTGTTTCGTCACCACGCGGGTGCGCGTGTTCGCGTGTCCGCCATTAGCGATTAATTACAATTAATGCATTTTGTTCGACCGTCTTGATCGACAGTTAATCGTAAGTCCATTAATTGTTGACATCCCTAGTCTGTCTACATCTCCCAAGCTCAAAATGCTGTGTCCCACCTTGTGATGTCATGGAGTGGTCATTTTCATCGACTCTTCCGTCTGCTACCCTCTGGTAGACGATACAGGAGCCTGCAGCACGCACAAAAACACTCAAAGACAGATATTACCCCCAAGCTGTCAGACTACTGAACTCTGGGTAATACTCTAAATAATACTGAACTCTCAATAATACTGCACTAAACTACCTTTCATTATGCATAATTATGTTTACTGCTGCTGCTCTGTATGAATGTATCATGTTTGTCACTACCTCACTGTAAATTACTGTTACCTGTGCAATAATCTGTGCAATATTTATATCACACTATGTGCAATACGAAATCCACATGCAACACCCACACCATATTATGTGCAATCTGTGAAATACTTACACCTTATTTGATCTTGATTTAATCCTACCTGCACCTTGTACATTGTACCCTGTATTTTTTTTATTACATTTTATTACATATTTTATTATATTGTTTACTTCTTCCCCTGCACTTTTGCAACACTTTTTTTACCATGTACTATTATTGCTGTTATTAGTACTTCTTGACTATCTCAGCGAGTCAACGGTTCTTCTGATCCTAAACATTTCATTGCATTGTTGACCTTGTGTTGATTCTGCATATGACAAATAAACAATCTTGAATCTTGAAAAATCTTGAAATCTTGAAATTTTCAAGTAAACATCTACCTTTTACCTTTTGTGCAGTAGAGATTGGCAATTCCAGATCTGAAATCATCTAAATGATTGTATTGAAGGTGTGTGTAGTTTAAAAACACAATGGAGCACTTCCTGTACCACCACACGACATCACAAGGTGGAACAGAGCGTGTTCTGTTTGAGAGAAGAACTCGGTGTAAAATGGCACGCTTTTGTTCCCTTAAAAGTCTTGTGGAAACCATTGAAAAACGTGACGGAAAAAGGTGTAAACGTTTTTATTGAACACAGAATTTCACATAGAAACTGAATGGCACAGGTCTGTCCGTGTGAACACAAACTTCGACAAGATTTCTGCACATTGTCCACATGTTTTGACACGGTAACGTTTCAGAGAATGTTAGAAAGGCGTTTGGAACAAGAAGACTGCAACATGAGCATGGGGCTGGCCTTTCTATGTGCTTTAGTATTTAGGTACAACAACAGCAAACAACTTCAAACAGTCAAAAATAAATAGGATATGCAAAATTACCTTCATCTACTCAAGACACTAAAAGACAGAAACGACTGAGATGAAACGTGGTGAATTTTAGCGAGGAACGAATCAACGCATTGCGAATGTTTTGGATCCCAGTCTTCTCCAGGAAGTGCTGAATTATCTGCAGAAAAAGAAATGGAATGGTTAAACATGATCATGACAACTCGTAATATTGGCAAAAGGAGAAATTCAATTTGTCAACTGGACAAAATTTTGTTTGGTCAAATACGTTTCACAGCTCATCCAAGCTTCTGGCGAGAGTGCTGGCTGAAAGGAGGAGCTCACTACAATGAAATGACCTTGAAACCACCACACCTACTTGTTTCCAGTTGGTGTTAGTTAGGTGGGCCTGTTAGATCTGCAGTGGGAGTGGAGTGTGGGTCTTGTTAGCAGAACCGTTCAGGACCATAATGGTGTTTTCACACCTGTGGACCTGACCTGCTGCACTATTGTTTTCTTTGTATCTTTTGATTTTGATGCCTGAGACCTCCATTTCTGTTCAAGGAAGGATTGTCTTTCTTCATAAAAATAGCCTCTTTAAGTCCCCTCTCAAACCACTGTAGTTAGCTCCTCCCTTCGACGGATATAGGCAGTGTCCTCCAGCACTCCGACCAGAACTGAAGAAGCAGCTTGGATGAGCTGAGACACGGATCTGACCAAATGAACTTTCGTCCAGTTGACAAATTGAATTTCTCCTTTTTGCCATGGATTCTACTTGGATAACACACATCTTAAAACTCGTATTATTCAAAGAAAAAAAATTCTAAATGAATTATGATGTAAATGCAGTGCTTTGAGACACTGTTGCATAACATTGTATCCCTCACAAAGTCATAAGAAAAGAGCCGTTTGCCAGTGTGAAGACAGCTGATTGGTTGTGTGATGGTGGTTCAACCTTCTCCAGCTCTGTATGCAGCCACACATTCATGCATGTGAATACTAGCCATGTGCCAAAGGGTTTGTGAGAGCAAGAATCAGGGGTGTCCAAACTATAAGTGAATTTCTGTTGGCCCTCAAGCCTTCTGCAGAAAACAGCCCAGCTGGTCGTATACATACATTGTGACACAGACCTAGAATTAATGTTTCAAGCCTTAATAATGATGGTTCTGTCAAAGCCATTTACAAATCCACTGTATGGGCGACTGGTGTACAGTAATCCCTCGTTTATCACAGGGGTTATGTTCCAGAAATAACCCGCAATAAGAGAAATCCGTGAAGTAGGACAACTTTATATTTTACAATTATTCTACATGATTTAAGGCTCTAAGTGCCTCATCACACACATTATACACTTTTCTCAGACTGGAATTAACCTTTTCTCACATTTGTCTCTAGTTTAAACACTCAAACATTCATAGATTTTCAACAAAATGTATTAATAGTGACGCGTGGGGGGAGACACGGCCCCAGAAGCCCCACCGGACGCACGAGGAGCACCACCACGTCCCTGGACGCGAAGCAATGCGCACCAACCCCTTGGAGAAGCTCCACATGTGCACCCCTAATCGTGGACTAATCCGAGAAACGTGATCGGCGCGAGGCCGTGCGAACACCGGGGCTGCGAGCACGAGATAGAACAGCCGCGTCCGGACCACGTGCTCTCAGCCCGAGCCACAAAACAGCCGCACGAAACCAGCAAAGAGCGGTTTAATCCTGGTTTAGACCTGGTCTAGTCCCGGTTTAGTCCAGGGCCAGTCCAGATTTAGACCTGGTCTAGACCGGGTTTAGTTCTGGTCTAGACCTGGTTTAGTCCATGTTTAGTCCTGGTCTAGTCTCTTAGCCAATCAGGACACAGAACCAATGTTACACTATAAAAAAAATGTTACACTATTTAAAAAAATTGGAAAAAAAAATCCGCGAAACAGCGCGGCCACGAACAGTGAACCACGATAGAGCGAGGGTTCACTTCAAATCTGTTTCAAAATGTGGCCCTCAGTGAAGTCTGGACACCCCTGACTAGGAACAAGTTGGATAGATTTAAATATCCGCTTCCTCCTTTCATGGTTTGAAAATCTGGTACTCCACTTACTAATAAACTTCAGGCCAAACCAATGACTGTTTTTCTTGTAAAAAGTGAAAGATATTTCTGATTTTATTCTCTTCAATATTGTTCTTTATAGACAGCTATGTGCAATCTTTCATCTCTGGAAAGTCTTTTCAAAATTGAATCGAAATAGACATTTGTTCTAAATGTCCACGCGAGGATCCACGTGTTTGGACTGGCTGTACTGACCTGTCCAGGCGATTGACCACATCCCTCACGGTGCTGATGAGGTGCTCGTGCTCCTGGGGGCTGCTCAGGATGATGCTGTGCAGTTTCTTCATGTACACATCAATGGTGTCGATGGTGGGGGTCTCTCCACTTCCTGAAAGTCAACACATGGGTTTAGAGGCTGGGCGCTGTGCACTTTTGCTTTTGGACTTGTTTCATCAGACTGAACCTCAAACCATTCATTATTATTTGTGTGTGATGGTACGATTGGTCTAGGCACAGAGCAGTCAAAAAATATTTCTTGATTTCTTTTTTCTTTTTTACACAGACAAGAAAAGGTATCCGTGTTTGACCACAGAGCATCATTAAAGTAGAAAATGGCTTTAAATGACTATGTCCTCTTAAAGCTGTGTGCTGTCTGCATTGAATTAGGAAAGTATTTTATTGTTCGATAATCAGGAAGTGCACGACTAGTATGCCAACTGTGGCTGTACCGAAAAGAAGTGAATAACTGGGGTGGTTAGAATGCATAAGGTAAATTAGAAATAACTGTAAACCCTCACTACACATTCAGTGAACTAGTTCTGTTTTTCATGTTTTTGAGAGTGTAAAAGTCAGGTCCAGATCTTGAGTTAGTCTTGGTCAGGCCGACCTTAGTACCTGTTGTGCATTTCTGGGTTGAATCAGGTGCATTGTGGTACATTGTTTCTTACTGCATGAATGAGTGACGCACAATGTAATGAGTTTATGAGGACTTGTAATGCCCCTCCTGACCTGGCAGTGGCACTGATGCGAAGCTGGATGCGAGCGCCTGCCTCAGCGTCTCCAGGTGCTGTTGTAGAAGGCCGTTTCTTCCTCTCTCCTGCATCACGTCTCCCTCCAGTCGCTCCACAGCGCCCCTCATGCTCTCCACGTGCTTCTGCAGCGCAGCGTTACGCTCCTCGTACTCCATGTTGGTCTTACGCAACTGCCGCAACTCAGCCTCTCGGGCTGTGCACAAGAGGAAATGGAGGACATGTTATGTAAGAACTACTTTTAAGAACTTTTGACCATGTTATAATGGAGTTCCCTCATTATGATCTTACTCAGAGTTGACTTTTGCTAGATTTATCCATGTGTGATTAATCCTGTATTGCCCTGCATCCCAATTTGTTGCTATCTATGTTAGTGCAGTGTGACAGTGTGCCCGCTTTGTCCTGATAGAAGAAGAGCAGAGCGCACAGGTGAGTGTGAACAAAGGCCAGGTGAGGGAGGGCAGGTTTCACATCTGCCATCTATTCAAATCAAACTTTCAGAGCTCATCAGATCTCTGTTCTCACCTAACTCTGCCCACTGCTCTCTGCTTTCTCAAAAACATCCTCTTTCTATTAACAGGCCATTGTAAATCAATATTGTGGTTTGCAATGACAAAAAAAATGCTGTTTGAAAGTCCTTGGCCTAATGCAGGTTTAAAAAAAGCACCTTCACCTTTGCTGTGGTTGAGGAACTCCTCTGTGAAGATTGGGATGTCAAACACCGTCCTGTCCTTCCCCTCAATGTCCTTCTGTTGAAACAAAATAAAACCATTAAAAATGTGATCGTTACATAATCCCAAGTATATTTCCATAGTAATATGTCAGAAACTAATACTGTATAGTGATTAACTACATGTCCCTCTGAGTGCCACAGTTCATCACATGCCTCCTGTGAGTTGTGACCATTTTCACACTCAGAATAAACAGGGGAAGCTGTTAAAAATACATTTACCTATAAAATTATATGGACACCAGAAAAGTTGCATAATTCACCTTTAATTAAGAGGTTAGGGCATCAATTAAGTAGTTACAAAGCTGCACAATTTATCAAGGTTATTAAAAATTAATAACCTTAAGTTATTATTATAAAGTGTTATTGTGTGTTGAGAATAAACTATGAAGAAACATTGAACCGTAGAGCCTGTAGTGACAGTGCATGCGGTCATTCATCTCTCTGCATTGGTAGGCAGGTAATTGATTTTATACCTGCCCAAGGGGAAATCGAGATCATTTTAAAAATGAGCAGGCAGCAGGCGTAATTTCATCTGCCGCTCAGCCCTAATATCAGAGAAGCCAACGCAATGGCTCACTGTATATTAGCTGTAAAATATGTTTAGAACAGAGGCTTGGGTGGGTGCGGGCTTGTATATCGTCTCCTGTGAAGAAATCATTATCTCTTCTCATTTCTTGTGGTAATGAAATTTAGGCAGACCGATCCATTGGCGCAGAGCTTAAAGGGATATGCCACCCCCAGGTCAAATTTGGGCATCTCCCCACATCTCCCCACACAATGACCAAGTTGACTTGGTCATTTTGGGTGGGAACTATTTTTCAGTGCGGAAAAAGACAGACGAAGCACACACCACGCTGACAGGGGAATCCCTGTTACGCACCAGGAAGGGAGTTCCCCTGTTGCGCAGCGTACTGCGTCAAGCTCTCCGTGTTGATTTGCACATTTATTTGCACTCGATATGAATGCGCACTACACAGAAAGTAATTGGGAAAAGCATCGAGCAAATGAATTCCTTTTGGCCGAAATCTTTCTCTGGCGCCGTTAGACTCCAGTCTAAGGCGGAGGAGCTGCAGATACCGCGGCGGTCAGTGGCGACAGACTCGGACAATGGCTGGGTGAGCAGGAAAACGCTTTCCACCACTTATTTTAGTCTCTGGACTGTGGGGAGATGCCCAAATTTGACCTGGGGGTGGCATATCCCTTTAAAAAGTTTAACCTGCTCTGTGATACACACTGGTAAGCAAAGGTACACGCTGTTGCGAACAAGCTGTGGCGTGTGGTGACATGTCGTGCAGTGTCTGCGGTTCCAGGCGAGCGCACAGGCTGCAGTGAGAAGCCCCGTGTGTAGTTTATTGCTAATGGCAGCAGCCGTAATGAAATATGATCGCAATCATCTCGAGACCAAGGCCGGTGTTGAGTACTACGACACTACGATCTACCCACACTACCTTGGCGATCAACTGGTAGATCGCGATCAACGTATTGGGCACCCCTGTTTTAGACACTATTTTTGATTTACACGGTAATACGGGACAAAGTGCTCAATACCGGACGCGTACTTTTGTTTCTGAATACGGGACGATTCCATTTTTCAAGGGACGGTTGGCGACCCTAAACACAACTATACATATATATACACCCAACATTTTTCTCAACGGATTTGCACCGATGTAAAAAATGACCCAGGTGACTGACAAAAACGTGGAAATCCGCCAAGAAGCGGAAATTTTTCATCCCTGGACTAACTGAAAAACAAACTGAACAGGACGCTCGTATTGATCACAGGCTGCTGAAAATGTCCTTTAAATCAGTTTTGTATTTTTCTTGAGTTTTCAGATTACCTGAAAACTTTGACAGCGTTTGCTAATGAGTGCATTGAGTCACCACGGAAACTGCTGATTTCAATCCACCAATAAGATGCATGTAGAACACCCCCAGTATCAGTATCAGTATCAGTATCAGTATCAGTATCAGTACCCTACTGCAAAGTATCAATTGTAAAATGTAAAAAAAACATGTAAAATATTTGAGGTTATTGGACACTTAAGTTATCAAAGAATTACAAACCTCATGAAGGGTTTCGTTTGGTGCTTGGTGTCCAACTTCTGGAAAAGAAAAAAAAAAGAAAAGTTTGTACCAAAGTTATATCCTTGTTCTGCCACCTGCTTAAAGGTGCATCATGGAACTTTTCTGTGTTTGCCACCGACTGTTGGTGATGGTGCAAAGCTACCATCTGTGGGATTATGACTGAGTGCCTCTAGATCAGAATCCCGCCTAGATGTAACGATACCGTAGTGCCATGGATCTTTGACTGGCTGCTTCTTCAGTTGTGGTCAGATGCTGGTGCACACTGCCTTAAATCTGCCTGAAGGGAAGAGCTAACTACACTGAAACTACACTGAAACTACACTGAAACTACTCTGAAACTACACTGAAACTACACTGAAACTACTCTGAAACTACACTGAAACTACACTGAAACTACTCTGAAACTACTCTGAAACTACTCTGAAACTACTCTGAAACTACTCTGAAACTACACTGAAACTACTCTGAAACTACTCTGAAACTACTCTGAAACTACTCTGAAACTACACTGAAACTACTCTGAAACTACACTGAAACTACTCTGAAACTTGTTTACAGTTTCTGTTTGTTGGCTCAGTCTATTGAACTGCACTAAATGGTGTGCAAGGTTATAGTAGTTATAGATTTTTCATTATAGTTTAGTTTTAGCTAGTTTTTATTTGCTCATCACTGCTCAGTTTTAGTTCAATTTTTATTAGTTTTAGTTTTTGAGTTATACTTTGGGTAATTTGTCAAGAGCAGGATTCAAAAAGAAAGTATTGTGTTATCAAACTGTACATTAACTGACAAAGACGAAAACGAAGAGCAATTTGTCTATAATTTCAGTTTTTATAAAAACACAATACAGTTTCAGTTAGTTATCGTTTTTATTTATTTCAGTTAAAATATTTTTTCAATCTTAGTTTTCGTTTTTTTCTTTGTTTTCGTTAACCATAATAACCTTGGTGGTGTGTTTGTCGGCTTGGATGAATTGCGAAACTTATTCACTCAAAAACCTTTGTCCAGAATTGAATTTCTTCTTTGCTATGCGAAATCACTGAAGAGGTTACGGTTGTCTGGAATAGTCCACAGTGTGGCATTTATGATCTGTGGAGAGGCAGACAAGCTCAAAGCAAGAATGCCTTTTCATTTCATTTTTAACAACAAAAACATCTGTAACTTAATAAATGCAAGAAAGCCAAGTTTAAAAGCCATCCTGTGAAACCTCCCAGGCAAACCTAGGCCCTAGACCAGAAAAGTGACATGGTGCATCTTTAAATACTAGCAGCTGTTGAGTGTACTGTAGCGCTGACCTCTGTGTCTCTTGCCCTTCTGTTTCTCCTGGACTTTCCTGGTGAAGTGTTTGTAGGCCTCGGTCTTTTGATACTTCTCCAGCTCTCTCATGTAGCGCTCCTTGTCCTTCTCTGCTTCATCCAAGTATCTCTGCAAAACGTACAGACACAAATAATAAAGTTTTGAAACAGTTGACACTCTGGTCAAGCTACAACAATTCCATTTCTAACAGATTTCCATATTGTGAAAAATGACTAAATACAATGCAGCTAAAATGGAATCTCCTAGGTTGGCGCTCTTGACCCAACTGAAAAACACACTGATTATTATTAAACCTTTTTTTGTCTGATGCTGCTCAAATAATTTTCCCCTGAAAGGATCAATAAA
>JAVJIX010000243.1:22500-60000 GCA_036785185.1 Paratrypauchen microcephalus
CCAGAATAAAGTGTACAAAACCATATTTCTGAATAGGACTGCCTCCAAGAGGCTATATCATGCACCGAGGCTTGATTTTGGAGAAGGATTCATGTACAGTATTAGGGAACCACTAAGGCGCCATATAAAAGAATCAAGAAGTACCATGTCATGGGATCTTTAAAAGACACTTGCAGGGATGAAAGTGACCAGTAATGAAAAAAGCTGAAAGTCACCAAATGCTAGGGGGGTCCGGGGTCATTCCAGCCAATAAAAACTAAGATGTCAACCACCTATTTTGGGGGAAAAATTCCCTTTCCCTCTTGATGATCCCACTTTGCACGACCTTCTCACAAATTTTACAAATATATATGTTTGCAATAAAGTAAAACTGTAAATCAAAGCGCAAACCACATTTTTATTCACATGTACTAGTGGTGACGTTCAAATCATTTATTTATAAATATATTGACAATTATGTACATTCTGTACATTTTTTTGTCATGACCTTACTCTTACTCTTACACATAAAGCCGACTTTAACTTTTTGCGTAAAATAGAACCTTTATATCCACTAGAGGTGGGTATTGGCAAAGAAGTCACGATTCAATTCGAATCACGATTCATATGCCACGATGCGATACTATCACGATGCATCACGATACTTGAATTATTCCGATGCATTGCAATATATTCAACATACTTCAGTGAAAATGCACCAAAAAAAGAGGATAACTTAAATATCAGTGTCTGTGTATCTGGGTAGTGTCTTCAACTGATACAGAACTCTGAACAACTCAATTCAGAACTGAATTTATTGAATAACAAAAACAAATAAACCAAACCAATAACAAAAAAAGTGCAGAGGATTCTTTCTAAAACTAAAAATGATGTTCAAACTAGGGATGCAAATTATTAATTTAAGAATATAAGCTATAGTAACATAACACTGAGTCATAAATATATCATAGTATTATTATATTGTATATTCCTCAATTAATTATTCCTTAGTAAAAAGCAGACAAATGTATTGATGCTGAATAACAAATCCCTCGCTCTATCGCTTTTTTTTTTTTTTTTTTTATAGTGTAACATTTTTTTATAGTGTAACATTGTGTTCTGCATCCTGATTGGCTAAGAGACTAGACCAGGACTAAACGTGGACTAAACCAGGTCTAAACCAGGATTAAACCACCACGGGCGCCGCGGTTCAATCTCGTGCTCGGCAGCCCCGGTGTACGCGCGGGCCGTACACCCGGGGCTGCTGAGCAGTGCTGTTGGCGCCTGCGGCCGGCTGTGAGTGGAGTTTGGCGCAGCGCGGTGCACGGTTGCCGCGGTTGGCATCAGGAATCAATGCAGTATATTGTGAAAATGAGTATCGCGATGCATTGTCATGACGATTATTTTGCACAGCCCTAATATCTACATCCTATAATCTGTTAATAAACATTCTACATTAGACCGACCTGCTTCTCGTCTGGCGGCAGCTTGCTCCACTCGTTGCCTAACATCCGAGTGATCTCTGGGAAGGGAACGTCTGGTCTCTCGGCTCGGAGCTGCTCCCGCCGGTCATTCATGAAGCGCACGTACCCGGTAAGAGGAGCTTTTGGAGCATTACTGTCCTTCATCGGCTTCTTCCTCTTCCTCCCCTTGGTCCAGCTGCCGCGCCTGGGCTTCTGACACATGCATGCGTTTTGACATTTTAGGAAGCAGTTCTTGAAAAGAACTGGAAAAAGTGAAAAATGTATGGTGATATTTTGGAGCTTGTGTGTCTCACCTCGTCTCCGTTTCTCTGAGAGCTGTTCTCGGCGTTGGTCCCGGGACAGGCCGTCTGCTCATCCATGGCAAACAAACTTCAAAAACTGTAACAACAAAGAAGGACAGATCCTATTAGAAACTGTAAAATAACTTCCACAAATGTATGCACTCTGCAGAGTTGTGAGTATTGATATTTTTGGCAATGGTCTGATTAAACTCAAAGTGCATATACTGTAAATGCAATTCTATTAATCTATAAAAATGTATTGAGCGTTACCTATGTGACAAAAGCATAGACTGCAGAACAAAGTCCATAGAATTTTGTCATATAACACTGCTATATGTTAGATTGATGAATATGAAAGACAGATGGACGGACAGACAGGTCATTTATTAATCCCGAGCGAAATTCAAGTTTTGCTGCAGGAAACTGTTGCAGTTGATGTAGCAGCGGCATTTCCACTGCACATCTCAGTGGCCTTTGTGTCTCAGTCAAAGGTCTCAGGTCAGTTTCACAGGACTGGTCAGGGAGGGTCAGCAGATCTGTGTCAGGGCAGTTTGAGGAGAGGAAGAGCCAAACGTGTCCCTCCTCTGTGTCCCGCAGCACCACAGCAGCCTCCAGGGGGCGTCAGGTGAAGACATTCTTACTCTGCCCTGGTGTTTCAGTTGGTGATGAAATGGTTCATTCCCTCAAAGTGTTTCCTCTGAAGATCATCTGCTACATTTGCTGCCACATATGGTGTAAAAAAAAACAAAAAAACCTGTAGCATCTCTAATGTCCATAGCTATCTCCCTAGCTAGCCTCTTGCAGTCTAGCTAGTCTTGCAGTTTGTATGGGAAAAACAAAAACATTTCACAAAATCCAACAGTCCCTTACTTGTGTCCTTTGTTTTGTGTTAGTTGGTTAAAATCCCATGACAGAATATTAAAAACTGAAATGGAGCTCAATTTTTTTTATTTTATTATTATTATTTTTTTTAACTCATTCACTGCCGGCCTGTTTTCAGAATTCTAACCCCAGAGTGCCACAGGTTTCAGTAGAATTTCACTGATTTTCCAAGACCAACAGAATACTGAGTTCTTTGACTATATAAACATGGGACACATCAAAATAAAGTGTCGACTCTCTTCTTTCACCTGGAAAAAAAATTATGTTTCTAACCTTTTCGGTTCTCAAATAACTGATAGTAGAACATAGGGAAGTTTCAGCAAAAACACTGGTTTTTGAGCAAGAAATGGAGAAAACGAGCGTTTAGTTCAGAGAAGGATTTCGAGCAGATCAGTGACTTTGACATAAATATTTATCGATTTAGTGACACCTCAAACATCTAAAATAACAGAGAAAGAGATTTTTGATGACAAAGTACATTTTTTATTTACAAATATAAGAATATAAGGCTCTGTGAATTGAAAATTCGTTCAAATCAATAGTGCCAAGAGATGTTTACAGGATATAATATCTTTTCCTATAAAATAGAACTTTGTTGAGGATTTGTCTGAGGCCCAGAGTACAGACCCATAATAAAAACTAATACACACACACACACACACACACATATATATATGTACATACACACAAGCCCATGCATAAACCTTTACACACACACAGCTACACACGCGCACGCACACGCACGCACGCACGCACACACGCACACACGCACGCACACACACACACACACACACACACACAACTTCATTCATTACAATTACCATACAGCAGCTCCAAGTCAGTAAACTTCTTCTTTGGAGCTGTCGTAGTTCTGAGGAGACTCCCTGGTCCGTGCAGCGCACACAGGACACGCCCCCTCCTCGGGCACAGCAGATCTCTGCTCAGACCTCGCTGCTTGATCCGGCTTGTCTCTGCGATCCTCTGATCCAGGATCCTGGGTCCCAAGAGCGATCTGATCGCTCCATAGGCGCTGATCAACAGTTGTCTGCTTTTCCGGGTTCTCTGGCCTCGCCATCTTACTACTCTGGCCAATACACCATACACACGCTGCACTCCTCCTTTCTTCCCCGGCTCTGATCGGCTAATAATGATACAACATCGCCATCTACAGGTTGAGAGATGTGAATTACACCTCAAAAGTTGCTCCAGGCCGTAACCTAGCAACCCCCGCTGAAAAAAGCAATTGACGTCTATAGACGTCACGGCACTCAACGGTTGGATTCGAGGGGACGTCAATAGACGTCTCCGGCACTGAATGAGTTAAGTTTCCAAATCTGTTCAGTGTGTGAGCCTGGGAGCCACAAAAGTAGCCAAACACTCCATGGAATTTTTTAAAATATATATTTTTGAAAAAATATGACAACACTATTTTGTTTAGGGCTGCAACTAACGATTATTTTAGTAGTCGATTAATCTATAGATCCAGTGACGATTAGTCACGAAAAAAATATTACTAGGATAATGGACACGACACTAACGTTGGTATTTAGTGAGCGCAGTTATGCGTGTGTGCTTTAAGCATTCCGTTTCAAAGCGGAATATTGTCAGTATGCAGTTTTTAAAAAGTTGAAGTATTCTGTGAAACAGCGTTCTGTTAAGGGAATACTGCCAAAACACGACTAGACGACATTCGGAATGAAAAAGATTGTCCATGACTCGTGAGCAAATTGCGTATGGCCACCATTCCGTTTAGCACTAGTGCTAATATTGGAATATTCCTCACATGCAGATACAGTGACTGGCGCGAACTAGCTGCCCGTCATAACGCTCCCACACTTTTCCGTAACTTTCCTGATTTTTTGCCTTTAAACCGCCCCAGTTTTGTAAATATTTTTGTCAACACTGTTCGTTAAGCTTGGGCTGCACTCGACGCTGCACTTTAATGCACTTTTGGTGGATTATTTACCTGTCTCGGCTTAAGATGTGTAAGGGACCCCGTCCTCTGCTCGTCTACACAAAGGATCAGCTGATGGCGCTGCGCAGCGCTGTTGTGTTCCCCCGAGACAGGCATGTTATCCCTGACGAGATCCTGCGGACGACACGCCGTGGACGCCGCGCGGGACGTAAACTCCGGGAAAAGAAGAAACGCTGCAGGCCGGTCCTCCCCTCCGTCGTAACGGGGAATGTGCGCGCCCTCGCCAACAAGACGGACGAGCTCGCGGCGCTCGCTAGATTTCAGAGGGAGTACAAGGACGCTAGCGTCATTGTTTTTACGGAGACATGGCTAACACCGCAAATCACGGAGAGCGGGAAGAAGAAGGGAGGTGGACTAGCGCTGTTTCTGAACGAGAAATGGTGTAAACCTGGACACTACAGTGAAGGAGCAGATGTGTAACAAAGACATTGAACTGTTCGCTGTCGGCCCTGCGGATTCTTGACAGACGAGTATTAAGGTCCAAATTAGTTTAGTTTAGTTTAGTTTAGTCTTTATTTGAAAAGGGACAATGTACAGAGACATTAAGCTCAAAAAACAAAGATGATCTGCACCAGATTATAGCTACATAGCTAGTTTCCATCTGCAGTCCCCATTACATAATTAAAATGATACTTAAATAATACGACTAGTCGACAATGAAATTTCATGTCGACAAAATTTTATTGTCGACGTCACCGACTAATCGTTGCAGCCCTAATTTTGTTAAAAGAAGTCTTTAAAGAAACCTGCATTTCGAATGGAATTTTGTTTACAGCACATATGCCTGTCACAATAATTATTATATCAACTTAATGTTCAATATTAAAACTGGAACAATATATTTTAGGGCGGTTTGCAGCCGAGTGTGAAGTGGCTGGGATCAGCTCTTCCAAATCCGAGGCCATGGTTCTCGACCGGAAAAAGGTGGCTTGCAGTCTCCGGGTGGGTGGAGAGTCCTTGCCTCAAGTGGAGGAGTTCAAGTATCTCGGGGTCTTGTTCACGAGTGAGGGGAGGATGGAGCGTGAGATTGACAGGCGGATCGGTGCAGCGTCGGCAGTGATCCGGTCGCTGTACCGGACCGTTGTGGTGAAGAGGGAGCTGAGCCAAAAGGCGAAGCTCTCAATTTACCGGTCAATCTACGTTCCTCCCCTCACCTATGGTCATGAGCTCTGGGTAATGACTGAAAGGACGAGATCGCGGATACAAGCGGCCGAAATGAGTTTCCTCCTCAGAGTGGCTGGGCGCACCCTTAGAGATAGGGTGAGGAGCTCAGTCACACGGGAGGGGCTCAGAGTAGTTGGGAAGAGCCAGCTGAGGTGGCTCGGGCGTCTGTTCCGGATGCCTCCTGGGGCATGTCCCACCGAAAGGAGACCCCGGGGAAGACCTAGGACACGCTGGAGGGACTATGTCTCCCGGCTGGCCTGGGAACGCCTTGGGGTCCCCCCGGAGGAGCTAGAGGAAGTGTCCGGGGTGAAGGAAGTCTGGGAGTCCCTGCTTAGACCGTTACCCCCGCGACCCGGCCCCGGATAAGCGGAAGAAAATGGATGGATGGATGGATGGATATATTTTAGGGCTTAATAATTATTGTGTGTACATTTTCCATGCATTAGAATATTGATATTTGTGTTGCAATACAGTCAGATTTGGGCTGTATAGTTAATTATTACTTCATTCTGATATTTATTTGTCGCAGCTCAAGCACAGTTTACTGGAATTCCCCTGCTCCACTGTTATTCTGTCAGTGGTATAAAACAGTTTCAGTGTTAGAATTTACCGCAGTATTTCTCTGTAGCGATATATATCATGCTTCAAATTGTATTATGACAGGCCTATAGTCCTTTTCCTTTTTAGAACTCAACACTTCTTCCTGTAATTTTCAACTTATTTTTTTCTTAAAGGTACACTGTGTAGAATGGTGGCGCGTTGGTGGATGGTGGGTATTGCAATTCCGGTTCTAGCTACGGCAGACTTCGAAGGTCACCCGGGCGCGACGTAACACGGACAGCTCGCGTACCCGGAGGTGGGTTCACCGCCAGCCGCGCCCGAACCACGCGCACGCGTGAAGCGCACCCGGCGCTGTGTGCGGGGAATCGGGAACTGGACCGCGGAGGGCGGAGGTCAGTCTGCACTTGGGGGGACGAAGGCGGAACCCGCGCTGCGACAAAGCCCCAGGTAGGTACTATGTCAACTTCTCTCCGTGTCGAGAGTCCTTCTTCTTTTCCTCTAAGATGAAGGTGGTTACTCCTGCGATGTATGTGCGGAGTAAGTGTGATCCGGCAACATGCTTGTAGTTGTTTATCCAAACGCGTACTATCTCGTTGTGTGAAATCCACGGGCCAGTGCCAACAGCTATGAAGAAAATGGCGAAGGCGGAGCCCAAAATACAGTATGTCCTTCTGCGGCTCTCGTAATTAAAATGGATGCCACTACATGGGGAAGATCCCCCTTTTATGCATGTGAAATCGACTATATCTAAGTCCAACAGAATACTTTGAGTTCATGATGGAAGTGAAAAGGCTTGGAACACACTGTATTTTTGAATGGGCATCTTCAATTTCGGTAATTAACGGGTAAAAATCTTACAGTGTACCTTTAAAACTATAATGAACCAAAGCAGCAATTAGAAAAACAAGTCAACCACACTGACAACTGCTGAGAAAAGTATGATTGACAATAGCTGTTGAGGGGTACTAACAATTATAACAGATGTGTCAGTGTTATTTGATCTTTTTTCCACAGTAACTTCAGTACAATAGGGCTCGAGTTTTTCCAAGCACCTCCCAGTTCTGGATCAGCACCATTTGGCTAGTCATATTTCCTCTAATAGAAATGTCAGAGCTGCCATCAATCATCATCAGGCCGGCGAAAAACAATGCAGCCGCCACCACGCTGCAGCCACAGATGTCAATGCCATTTCAAAACTTGGGAACAGTTTTAGAGCGGCCTCATAATTACCACTAATTCTATGGCCTGTCACACACTTAACACTAGGCTGGCGCGTTTCACTTACGAAAATAATGACTACTACTGCAATTCAATTTGGACCATCTCCGATCTGTGCTTAAAACAGCGACAATAATATTTAGGCTTAACCCTTAACCTTTGGAAACAATGACTCCAGGAAGAGGGTCTGAAACAAGAATAAGCGCCACTGGGTTACGCTAACATTACAAATATGATGTACTCAAAAATATACTATGTTCACATGGTATTTTGATACTATGGTGACACAATGCAGACATTAGCAAACGCAAACTGCTAAAAGTTGATTTAAACCAATTTTCCGCATCCTGAAAAGAGCACCCCTCCGGTCCTCAATTTGTGGGCCAGTCCATGAAAATATTGCCTGACATTAAACTGGTCCGTGGTGCAAAAAAGGTTGGTGACTGCTGATTTAAACAACACATTTTCAGGAGTCTGATCAATACGAGCGTTCACAGTGCTGTTTAGGAGTTTGATTTTCAACTAAAAGGTGAGCCAGACAGATACTTTATTAATCCCAAGGGAAACTGAAGTTTTGCTGCAGTAAACTGTTGCAGTTGATGTTGCTGCAAGATTTCAACTGCGTTTCTCGGTGTCCTTTGTGTCTCAGTCAAAGGTCTCAGGTCAGTTTAGCAGGAGGACTGGTCAGGGAAGTTTGAGGAGAAAAAAGAGCCAAAAGTGTCCCTCCTCTGTGATCTACAGCACCACAGCAGCCTCCAGGGGGCGCCAGGCAAAAAGGAATGGCCTCACTCTTACTGGTGTTTTGGTTGGTGATGAAATGGTTCATTCCCTCATACTGTTTCCTCTGAAGATCTTCTGTCACATTTGTTGCCACATATGGTCTAAAAAGCCTGTCCATAGCTAGCTCCTTCGCTTGCACAGTCTCCATGGATACAGAAAAAACTATTCACACAATGCAACAGACCCTTCCTTGTGTCCTTTGAACTGCACATGCTGCACTTCTTAGTCCCATGACAGGACGTTAAAAACTGAGCTCAAAAATCAACGTTTCAAAACGTCACTGCATAACGCACGGCTAATTGTTGTTTAATGCTTACAAATCAGCTCATCACATCCTTTTTTTTTTGAAAGGTGCACTACAAATGTAAATGGACAAGTTGTAAACCTTCTGTGCCTTGTTTTAAAAATGAATTGAAGAACTATTTATTGTTTATAAGAACTATCAGTCTGTCTCCCTTGAATAATACTCTTTATGAAATGACTGCTACACATCAATTAATTACAATGAACCTTCTCCCCTGGTTTAATACATTTATTTATATATAGGTTTTCACTATATATTTGCGCAATTACATATGAAATCCGATAACCCCCACAATATGAAATGAATTTTATGTGTTCTTTTTTCCCCCTCATTTCTTTCTTATATTTCAGTCACTACCACGCCCCCTACAGACAACAAACTCACATGACTGAAATTAGAATTTAATAGCCTTTATAATTTATTTATAAAAGACCACTCGTCAGTTAAACAGTGGGCTCGTATTCATTTTAATTTGTTTACTCATTTTATTTAATTTTTTTTCATTTTGCCTTATTCAAAAACGGAAATAACGTTACTTTATTATATTATCTACTCATATAAATGTATCTTTTATCATGCAAGATCAACGTTGAACAATGCATTCATGGTTTTAAAAATGATTTTGGTGTCTTAATATGTCAGTTTATAATTCGCCTGTAATGATCAGAAACACAAAAAAGAGCAAACGTGTTTTTATCTGTTAGCCTGTTGTTACTAGTTAGCTTCACGATGCTAACCCAAGGCTAGCACTTTCTCGCAAATTTGGGGCGTATGTAGATCATCCTTTGGAATCACAACCATAACTAGAACTTTACAACACACTGCATTTAAAACAATAATGTACAAACAAGTTAAAAGCGCTCAAACATGTAATCAAACATGGGTGCTAACATTGACGGTAGCTACTGGGGTACGTGCTTGATTTGTCAAAATACAAGCGATCAAAACATTCAACATTTTGGCTGCGTTATCTGAATTAAAATAGTAAAACATGACCATGGTATGATTTCGTATTTGGCAGAAGTACATAATTCCCAAATCGAACCTAAAAAACCCACCTTTGGTGATGGGAGCGTGTCTTTCCCCAATCAAAACAAAGCAGCCCCGTGCAGCCCCTCCAAAGATCTCACTTTTACATGCACGTTACGGCAGCTTTAATCGTGCATACACCCGCAATGGTACGTCAGCTGTTATTACTACGATTATAATATGTAAAAAAAATAATTTAAGCCCAGATAATTCGGGAAAAGTCACAAACACTTGAGTAAAGTGTAGGGCTGTCTTTCTCGTGGAGTGGGAGTAGAGGCTTTAGGTTAGACTGCCCCCTACTGTTCAGGTGATATTTCTATGAACAAATTAAAGTAAAAGAAAAACAAAACAAAAACAAAAACAAAAAAACACTATTAATCTCATAATGTGAACATTTCAGGGTTAATTATTAAAAAAAGAAAAAAAAAAAGAACATTAAATCTAAACATTTCACTTGAATATTAAAATATAGGCCTACTACTACCTTGAATCATGTCAGGTGAATATTGACTGCGCTAACTCAAATTAGTCTTTATATTGCAGCTTTAATAAATATTTTTTGTAGGTTTCATTTGGTCAGTCGTTCCCAAAATGCCTACTAAAATCTACTCTACAAAAGCGGAGAGGTTCTACATGATTAATATGTGTTGTAACGTGTGTAAAACATATGGAAATGTGAAATGTGAAAAATGAGGTCTGGAGTTTGATTCATTTGAGTCGTGTAGGATCTCTGGGACAGGGTGTACTGCAGGTAAAAACCATACACTGGGACTGTATACATAAAATCATGTCAACCAGAGCACTTGCGCCATCTGCTGGAGAAGAAAAAAAAGTATTGTATTTATATTTAGCAGCGTAGGCTTATTCAAATAGCCATGGAAATTGTATCCCACATTAAGTTGGATATAGCCTAAATAGTTAATGGATATGCCATGTGGTGTTCACAAAGTATAAGAGATCTATTTTTTAGACTTGAGATTATGGATGCACGATCCGATACTATACTGGTATCTGATAATGGTGCCGTTACTAAAATATCTGCTGGATTGGATATCATCTTCCTAATATCCGTTCAGCCAATATCCTGATTGGACATGTATGTAATCAAACTATTTACTTTGGTCTTATTTAATTCTTATTTTAAATGCTGTTTTCAGTCTCTGCACTAGTATCAGCTGATATTGGCATCGGCAGATAATTAAAGCTATAATATCAGAATTGGTATCGGAACTGAAAAAGCTGGACATTACTCTTTATGCATCTGATTTGGAAAATGTTTTATATCTGCAATATCTTAACTGTGAGCATGTAACCAACTGTAGGCCTTCTTAACTGGTGCTATTCCCAGATGGAGGGTAAAGGCCAGTTTTCCCTATTAATAACATTGTACTTTGCAATAAAATAGAACTCATTGTATTGCAACACCATCCATCCATCCATCCATTTTCTTCCGCTTATCCGGGGCTGGGTCACGGGGGCAACAGTCTAAGCAGGGACTCCCAGACTTCCTTCACCCCGGACACTTCCTCCAGCTCCTCCGGGGGGACCCCAAGGCGTTCCCAGGCCAGCCGGGACACATAGTACCTCCAGCGTGTCCTGGGTCTTCCCCGGGGCCTCCTCCCAGTGGGACATGCCCGGAACACCTCCCGAGGGAGGCGACCAGGAGGCGTCCGGAACAGATGCCCGAGCCACCTCAGCTGCTCCTCTCCACGTGGAGAAGCAGTGGCTCTACTCTGAGCCCCTCCCGTGTGACTGAGCTCCTCACCCCATCTCTAAGGGTGCGACCCAGCCACTCTACGGAGGAAACTCATTTCGGCCGCTTGTATCCGCGATCTCGTCCTTTCGGTCATTACCCAGAGCTCATGACCATAGGTGAGGGTAGGAATGTCGATTGACCGGTAAATTGAGAGCTTCGCCTTTTGGCTCAGCTCCCTCTTCACCACAACGGTCCGGTACAACGACCGCATCACTGCCGACGCTGCACCGATCCACCTGTCAATCTCACGCTCCATCCTCCCCTCACTCGTGAACAAGACCCCGACATACTTGAACTCCTCCACTTGTATTGCAACACAATTTTAACAATATTAACTTCCAACAACTATGGTAAAACCAACCTGTCTCAGAACGGTCTAATTGACGGATTGTGGGAAAGATGGACTGGAATGGGTAGTGTTGTGTTTTAGTTTTGTTTTTTCCTCGAGTGATGCAGAAAAGAGGGAGCCACTGTCTGTGTAAATGTTCATGTATGTTAGCCCCTATCTGTAAATCATTAATATTGGCCTATAGAATGTGATGTCATCTGAAACCCAGCAATAGGCCTGTCTTTTCAAAGGGGAAAAAAATCCTTAGTTTGTCACACAACAGGAAGTTGAAACCCATATAGACATAAGGTATATGGCAGTGAACATTAATAATTACCAGGTGTTTCTATTTGGAGAAGCAACTAAGTTATGAGAGCAACTCTGGTTTGAAGTCAATGTAATTAGAGTACAATAAAATAAAATAAAATCTGAAAGATATCTGCAATAAACTGTTCATATAATTACATATATTATGTAGATTATAATTTACATTGCCCAAATGGGAAAATAAAATCACTTGCAAACTTACAGTAGAAATGAATTAATTAATATTACACTATTTTCTGATCTATGTTATAACATTGTATCTCCTCACAAACAGACCTGGAGTTGTGTTTTGTTTATTCACACATGTTTAACACACAAAGGTAAAAAGGTAAAAAGGTAAAAAGAGCTTTTAATAATAATAATAATAATAATAATAATAATAATAATAATAATAATAATAATAATAATAATAATAATAATAATAGTAATAATAATAATAATAATAATAATAATAATAATAATAATAAATATAGCTGCAAGCAGCAATGGGGGGCCAAGCACCGAAGGTGCATGTAGGACTGACAGGGTCTAACAGAGTCTGACAGGGTCTAACAGGGTCTGACAGGGTCTGACAGGGTCTAACAGAGTCTGACAGGGTCTAACAGAGTCTGACAGGGTCTAACAGGGTCTGACAGGGTCTAACAGAGTCTGACAGGGTCTAACAGAGTCTGACAGGGTCTAACAGGGTCTGACAGGGTCTAACAGGGTCTAACAGGGTCTGACAGGGTCTAACAGGGTCTAACAGAGTCTGACAGGGTCTGACAGGGTCTAACAGAGTCTGACAGGGTCTAACAGGGTCTGACAGGGTCTAACAGAGTCTGACAGGGTCTAACAGGGTCTGACAGGGTCTAACAGGGTCTAACAGAGTCTGACAGGGTCTGACAGGGTCTAACAGGGTCTGACAGGGTCTGACAGGGCCTAACAGAGTCTGACAGGGTCTAACAGGGTCTGACAGGGTCTAACAGAGTCTGACAGGGTCTAACAGGGTCTGACAGGGTCTAACAGAGTCTGACAGGGTCTAACAGGGTCTGACAGGGTCTGACAGGGTCTGACAGGGTCTGACAGGGTCTAACAGGGTTTAACAGGATCTAACAAGGTTTAACAGATCAAAGACACATCAAAGACAGATCAAAGGTTGCTAGGTATGTTGCCTAGCAACGCAGAAAATTCCTGAAAATTTTTGCTTTGACCTGCTGGTGGCGCTAGAAGGTTGGGGGTGGGGGCCTATAAATTGCTGTGGGTAATGAGGAGACTGGCTGGAATGTGCATGCAAAATTTCACAACTTTTTACCAGACGGTTCTAGGGGCTGCCATAGACTCCCATGATGGGTAACATAATGTATAATAAGAATCAGTAGAAACACTATGGTGCCTAGCACCTTCGGTGCTTGCCCCCCCCCCAAAAAAAAAAAAAAAAAAAAAAAAATACATTGTATTTATAAAGCGCTTTTCAAGACACTCAAAGACGCTGTACAGAAGGTAAAATCAGTAATAAAACAGTTACATCCTGAACCTTTAGGAAATACATAAGAATTACCACCATACATAAATATGAAGAAGTATTAATGACTCTATTTGATTTAAATGCAAATGTATAGTGAAATAGAGCTATTATGTGGAAAAGAGGGCAGATAACTTAAGATTACTCTACTTTCTGTTCCTTTTCATTATTTTTTCATGTTTCATAAATGAAATAAATATAACAAATAAAAATACTCATCAGACAAGAAGGACAGCAGAACAGCACAACCAGAACTGAACCAGGTCTAGACTGTGTCCTGCAGGACTTTCAGACAAACTGTTCAGACTGACTTACTGAGCGAGTGATGTGTGCTTCCTGGTGTCTTCATTATAGGTGGAGATCTGGGAGTGTCATTTTATGAAATGAAATGATGTGCATTCAGAGAAACACAAACCACAACAGCTGAAAGTGAAACATGCTCAAGGGAGACGTACCTTTTCACAGAAACCCTGATGATGAATGCGTGAAGAATCCCTCAGTCGTCCAGGTAGAATCCATGATAAAAGGAGAAATTTGGAGAATTTGGTCGAAAACGTTTCGCCGCTCATCCGAGAGGCTTCGTCAGTTCTGGTTCGAGTGCTGGTTAGACCCTGTTTATATCTCGCTGCAGGGAGGAGCTCCCTACACTGAAATCCTTCTGAAACTATCTCAACTAATTTGTTTTTGAGTTTCTCTCTTTTGTTTTTCAAATTTCTCTAGCATACCTATTGAACCCTAACGACTGTCTCCACACCTCTGGCCCTGACCCAGACATCCCAAGTTCCAAAAACTCATTTCAGGGAGATCTCTGGCCAGCGCTCACTTAAACACACACACACGCAGGTTCCTCTCTCTCTCTCTCTCTTTTGCTAGTTTGCTAGTATTTTGTTCCTTCTATGCATCCGTAGGCAGCTCGAGCGGGCTTCAATCGAGTCGTCGGCATTGGCAAGGAAGGACACGCTGTTGTCTTCAGTTTAGCCAACTTTGTGTAATGGACAAGCAGCGGTTTTCTGGACCTCTGAATGGTTTGTTTGAATATAAAAAAACATCCAGACGGACAAATTGACAAGACTAAAGTAAAATGCACCCTGTGTCAAGCAGAGTTTCAATACCACCATATTTTAAGTTATGAAGTGCTTTGTATTGTTATTTTATTTTACTTTATTTATTGGTTATTTATGGTTATACTTATCTGAAGTATAGACAACTGGGTCTACATGGCACTTTTTCTGATTTTTTTGTGTGTTCATTTATTTACACTTTCTCAAAGTAAGCACTATTACTGGTTCATTGTTACTTTTTCCTTTCTCTGCACTTTTTTGAAATGGTGAAAAAATGGTGAGAAATACTTTGCATTGTGAGTTTAACTTTAGATTTGAACGGTCTTACTGCAAGATATCAATTTTAAACATGCAAAATAAATCACGATTAATCGCGATTAACTATGAAATTTCTGAGATTAGTTGCGATCAAGAAAATTAATCGTTTGACAGCCCTAATATATATAATGTATATATATGTATATATATGTATACATATGTATACATATATATACATATATACATATATATATAAATAAATAAACTATAAAATAGGTATGACATTTTGAAAAGTACATACAGACAATTTTTTGGTGATTAATAATAGGTACAAATCCTTGAGCCAGCTATGCACAAACAATAGGGGAGCTGTGAGATCATTAGCAGCTTGCTGAGCTGAAAGCTTTTCGCTTGAGTGTAAATGTGACTGGCCACAGGAAAAGCAGACACAAGTCTTCCTGGAGGTGTTTTGAGTTATTCACAGATTCTGAAAGTGTAGATAGTGTAGATTCTAAGCTTTCCAATGATGACTTACCCATGGAAATCTGAGAACATTTGAAGAATGTGTGACCATTTGAAAGCAGCCCTCCATCACTGACTGTCACTGTGGTGTGGTGTTTACAATCTGGGCAGGTCAGAATTAGAAGGTACTTTGTTAAAATGGAAATGCTTTTATAACAAAAAGTTAATTCAATAATTCAATAATACATGGGATATGTTAAGTTAAAAAAACACCTGTATTGTCAATTTAATAAAATACAAAATAGTATAGGATACCACACACACACACACACACACACACACACACACACACACACACACTGGACACAGATGCACACCTTAGTCCTGTTTTAGTCCTGTTGTAGTCCTGTTGTAGTCCTGTTGTAGTCCTAGCAGAAATAGACTAGGCTGCAGTGAGAAGCCCTGCGTGGTCCCACACACTGGTTAAAGTTTATTATATTATATTTATTATATTATATTATTATGATATATTATATCAGCTGTCATGAAATATGATTGCCACACCAAAGCTGTTAGTATTTAAACATGTCCTAAAGTCTATAAAGTAAATGTGTTCCTGCAAACATCATTGGGTACACTTACTTGCTTCGTTGTCCGATTATTTGCGTATCCACAGTCTTTCGGCAGTAAAGTATCCGATTGCATTCAATACATAAGCTTCGGAGAAAGGACGTGTCCCAAATGTGTCCTGTTAAGTCTCCTTCCTTCTTATGTAGCATTTACTCTCAAAGTTACGGATTTTTGAAGTTACGGATCCTGTTGAAATGCAGCTACATATTCACAAGCTGCTCACAGCTGATGGGTGGAAAAAGAAAACAAAAGCATGCTAATGTCACGTGATTGGCAGTATGGTAATTTACACACGCCCCGATTCTTTCTGAAAAACAAGCCAATTTCACAGAGAAAATGTATGCTTTTTAAGCAGCCAATGCTGTTATCTGAAACATGGAGTGGCTTCTTCATGATCTCAACTAGCACCTTCTGCAAAAAAACAAAAATCACCAATTAAAAAAAAAAAAACCTTTCAAATACGATTATCTTGGTTTCACTAATGCCAACGTGGCGGATTTTCCCGTGGCGGGTCACAAATGATTGCGTCGTCCACATACTCTGTGAGAATACATTTGGACAAACATTTGGCAAATTACTGATGAAAAGGGAGAATAACACTGGTCCAAGGATTGGCCCCTGTGGGCCCCAACATCACAATCCAAACACTGAGATTTTACACCATCAACTACCACACACTGTTTCCTGTGGGACAGATATGAGCTTTACTGGAGATGTTAAACTGAGTCAATCTGGACAGCAGAATCTGATGATTTACAGAGTCAAAGGCTTTCTTCAGGTCTAAGAAGACAGCCCCAACACAGGGACTCCTATCAAGCAAGCTCTTGAACTTTTCTGTTAGCAAACACAGGGCAGTGTCTGTGGAGTAATGGTCCCAAAAGCCAAATTTTAGTGGGTGTAGTGAGGAGTGGGTGTTTTCCAAATGAGCCCTAAAGAGTTTAACTGCCCACTTTTCAGCTATTTTAGATATAACAGGAAGTATGCTTATTGGCCGATAATTAGCCATGTTTTAGCACCCAATTTTAAAATTGGTCTCACCACAGCTATTTTCCAATCAGTTGGAACAACCGAATGTTTGAAGGACATTGAGAAGATGGGAGATGGGTCGTACAAGTCCAAATTCTTTCAGGAAATTTGTATTTAGACTACATGCATCAAGTGCTTTTGAGTTTCTTAAGCCTGTAATTAATTTGGCAACTTCATGGTCTGAAATATCAGTGATCCTGAACATCGCCTGATCTGGGTCACTGATATTATCAGAGCAAGCACTTTGAGTGAAGTGTTGAGCGATCTCCATTACGGAGGATATGAAAAAAAACTGTTTAAATGAGTAGCTAAGGAGAGAGGCTCTTTAACAATGGAGCTATTGACATGTAGCTTCATTGTCTTTTCATTTTTATTTTAATTGACAGCCAAGCAACTTATTTAGATGATGCCAAATAATTTTACCATTGCCTTTTGCATTTTCTGTTGCATTTATGACAAAATTACTTTTGCCTGTCTTAAACTTGCAGTTACTTTATTTCGTATATGAGTAAATCTCTGTCGTCTATAATTAAACCAGTTTTCAAAAACTGTTTCAATAACTGGTCTCTTGTTTTCATCAGATCTCTACATTCTTTGTTCACCACGGCAAATTACATTTTTTCTTTAATTTAGCTTCCCTCTAGTGGAGAAGGTTAATATTACATCTTGCTGAGTCGACTGCTACAAAATTGAGGATCATCACTAGGCAGGATTGATTCCAGATCTACTGATGATGAGGCTTCAGCCATTTATTGATCTGTTATTAAATGGATTAGTAAAATTATTAGTGACCCTTGACCCTGATGAGTTTTCTAGAAAGTAATAGAAAATTGTGGTCTGAAATACCAGTCAGCAAGTTATAATAATAATAATAATTCATTGCATTTATATAGCGCCTTTCATGACACCCAAAGCGCTTTACAGTTCATTGTTCATTCACTCCACACTTGGTGGTGGTAAGATACTTTCTGTAGCCACAGCTGCCCTGGGGCAGACTGACGGAAGCGAGGCTGCCAATCTACGCCATTGGCCCCTCCGACCACCTCCAACACTCATGCATACGCCACTTTCATACTTACTTCATACTTTTATAAGATCTGATTATCCATTTAGGCTTGTAAAGAGCAAGTCTATTAGTTTTTGAATGTCTTGTAATTCTTGTAGGCTGCTCAATAAATGGTGAAAAATCGAGGGTGTCCATAATACTTTTAAGCGTTTTTCCTGTCCTTCTTACAGTCCCAGTCCACATTAAAATCACCAATCACAATTATTTCATTGGACATATAGTATGGTGCTTAAGTAATATCTGCAATTGTTCATAGAAGTTAATCTTGCTGAAGGAGGATGATACAGACAAATCATGGTGAAAGTCACCTCTGGAGAGAGAGAGACTCTAGATAGAGATATTCTCTATCTCAACGTCATTAGGTACACTAAGTTTACAGCATTCAAAGTAATTTTTACATACAGCAACATCGCACCCTCCTTTTCACCAAATTCTGGCCCACAAGTAAGTCTGTACCAGCATCATAGTTGACAGGATGATTGTTTTCGGCCACCCTGGTAGTGATGGTTGGGGTTTCGAAAACAGTCTTTTGGGAGGCCCTGGGCACTGATGGATGTCTCCCGATAAAAGCAGGCAGATGGCGATTAGAATCGTGTGGCTTTGTGGTATTTTCAGTGTGCTTGTGCTGCTTTTACTGCTTTTAGTGGAGCAGTGAAAGAGAGTTGGAAAAACAAAAGTAGCAGCGACAGCGTGTCTTCCAAATCCAAAATCTTTGATTTGAAAGATGGACATTTTGTTGTAATGCTTTTATTCATTTTAAATTGAAATAAAGCACGTGTTTTCTACATATACCATGTTATTTTTAGTGTTTTTACCAAAACACTAAATCCACCTGCTCCTGGTCCGGCCCTTCTGTTAAATTTTAGAATCCTTTGTGGCCCACGAGTCAAAAAGTTTGCCCACCCCTGGTCTAGAGGCAAAATTTCTCAAAATGGCAGCACGTTTCAGTGTTTCTTTTAGCGGATCTGTTTAATCTGTCTCTAAAAACATCTGCATTTCCTTCCATCTGGACAACAGCTAGAGTTACTCCTCTTTTTAAAGGAGGAGATCCCGCTGATATGACTAACTATAGACCAATTTCTATTATTTGCACAGAATAAAATATTTTGAAAAAAAAAAAAAATTCCATCAGTTATATAAATAAACTAAATGAATTTAACATCCTGTCCCCTTTTCAATCTGGCTTTTGCTCTGGTTTTTCCACCACAACTGCTCTGCCAAAATGTACTAATGATGTATTCTCTTCTTTTGATTGGAATCAGTATGTGGGTTCAATATTTCTTGCTCCATCCAAAACTTTTGATCTAGTTGATCATTACTTGCTCCTAGACAAACTTTATACAGTCGGTCTTGACATTAATGCCATTTTCTGCTTTAATTCACACCTTCATAATAGACGTCAATTTGTCGTTTCACATGGTGCTCAAACAAATGCATAATGGATAAAGGTGTGCCTCGAGGATCCACCCTTGAGGCACACCTTTATTATTTTTTTATTTTCATCAATGATCTTCCACAAGTAATTTCAAACTGTTCAATAAATGTATATGCTGATTTATACTTCTAGTTCAGATCTTTCAAAAAGCAGTTACAGCTTGATTTTAATAAAGTTCAAATCTGGTTTTATAACAAGTGATTAATCTTAAATATGAAAAAATCTAATTTTTGTAACTCACCATTATCTAATCCATTCCCCTGACCTTTGCATTCAGATTCAAACTGAATCTATCAAATACTTTGGCTGGACCCAGAGCTGAACTTCAAACCTCATATTGATGATATCATCAGAAGAACATATGCTACACTGAGTCCTCTTTACATTCACCCAAGTGCTTCACTCAAAAAGTCAGGAAAAGAATTATTACTCATTTAGTTCTACCCGTCACTGACTCTGCTGATACAATTGATCAAAATACACATGATGCACATCTCAAACCACTGAATGTTCTCTTCAACTCTTTCTGTAGAGTTATTCTTAAATGCCCATACCAAACTCATCACTGTATTTTATTTGGAAAACTCAACTGGCTACAACTATACAATAGGCGTCTATTTCATTCACTGTGTATGTATATTTACTATTATTATATTTGGGGTTTTTGGACCCCCTCGAAAACGAGATGGCACATCTCAACTTACCTGCCTCCTCAGATGTGAACTCGCCTGCTCCTTCAGCAAACGATGATGTCTGACTCCGAGCCTGGGGAAGAAGAATTGAATGAATTGGCCCCCTTGACGTCTGACACAGAGAACCCTTCAACTTCTGGATCTTCAAGCTCTTATTTGCCAGTTTGCCCTGACAATGAACAATCAAGGGGCCGTCCCACCAGATCAATGAATCCTCCGGATCAGCTGCATTACACCAAGTTTGGTAATCCATGGATGTAAAGTCTTCAAGTGATTTTCCATGACCTGAGCACAACCTTTAGTTATGAACTGGAAGATGCTGATGTCACCATTGGTGCTGCTCCCTCCCCATCTGCCATCTGTAGCCAACCCGACCAATGTACGAGGACATACACGGTGTCAGGGGGAGACCCAGTAACCCCTGCCACCTAAGGTTACCCTTACCTGATCAGTGCTCTTCCCTGATTTACTCAGCTTCTAGTAGGTTGAATGATAAATATCTGTACATGTCTGCTCCTCTGCTCCTCCCACTCCACTCCCACTGTGTGCTGTGAAACTGGCATCTGGACTGGTCCCGAACTCAGTGACTACTACATGGCTTAAAGCCTTATTTACATATTCTAGATCCTACAACTCAATGGTGAGTTTTGGCCAAGTCTTATCTTTGCTATGTTGTGTTTAAAATGGCATTAGTCTGAATTTAGTACACGTTTCTCACATATTAAGTCGTGGTTCTCCACGAGTTGTAGCTTTGCTACAAATACGAGTATTTCTGTGCTTGTTGATAAATTTACTGACAATGGGCCAAAGTAATGAATTAGGCTCAACCTACTGTAACATGTTACCTTGTTACCTTACATTCGGCAATACTGTGAAGTTGCTGAGGTGCTTTTTGTTAAAGTATAAGACATTGTTTGTCAGTAATGGCCCATTGTTTTGCTGATCGCTCAATGCTGCTGATAGTGATGGTTTGTTAATTTGTAGTTTCTTTTGTAAATGTTTTGATTGCTGAAATGATGTTGTGCAACATTAATTGAATAAATTAATGATTAACTGTTACTATGATAACAGGAGAAGTTCAATTTGTCAACTGGACAAAGTTTGTTTTGTCCAGTTGACAAATTGAACTTCTCCTGTTATCATGGATTCTACCTGGATGACTGAGGGACTTTTCACGATTAACTGTTACTAGTAACTTTGGACTGAAATGACCTTGTTTTTAGGTCAGATTTTTTGGATGGGACTCTGAATAATGAACAATCTTCTCTGAGGGTGAGCTGGTAGGTTTTTTTTTCTTTCTGTTTCTATTTTGCCCTGCTATCCTTGGATTATTAACATTACACAAATCTGTGAAATGAACCGGATTATAGCTGACAAACAAAAGTCACAAAACTTTAACAAGGAATGAACTAAATTCTCTCAAGGTCAAAACACTTGACAAAGAACTAATGATTTATTTATTTATCTTTTGAAAAAGGGGGTCGTTGGTTATCTTTTCATTCACTCTTGTTTAATTAAATAATCCAATTAGCAACTTCTTGGGGGGATTTATTGCCAAATACATCTCAGTTGACTAAATCAAAACCTGTGTTCTATTATTCATATGCAAACTCCATCAGCACCCTGGTCTCTTCTGTGTACAACCCTAATACACCATAAAAGACAACCCAACCCACTCAAAATAGAGTAGTAGTTAAAATAACACAACTACAAGATTATAGCTATTTTTCCACATCCTTGGCTCTGTCAGGTGGATGTGTTCAAAATAAATGTATAAAAAAGAAAGGATACCTCTATTGCAGTGTTTGTGGGAGAGGCGTTGGTTTAATGAAGCCCTTTAATTGCGTCTCTCCTTATTGTTTGCTCTTCAGTTAAACCGACTTAAGTTAATCCTAAAGACACAAGAGGCTGCTCCAGCTCTACAGCGTCCTCCTCTTTATAGAAGAAAGACCTACAGTCAGTTACATTATTGTTACTTTTGATTTTAGTCAAACAGAGATGTGAAATATTCTACATGGTTAAAGTGTATGACAGGTTTTCGCGTTTTTCTAATTTTGACTTGGTTTGGTAGTATTTCACATTAAAACTAAACATTTTACACAAATTAACTGACTTTATACATTTTTATGATGCAAAACATTTCCCAAATTCTCCACAGTGGCCATTTCTCACCTCAACTATGGCATCAGAGAAATAACTGTTAAAGTTATTTAAATATGATTATTACTTTATCTTTGTGATCTGAAACTTTACACAATTTAATCATTTTGTACCAGTTAATGTTAATAAATAAATGTTTGACTTCTGCTGAGCTACATGACACAACTAACTAATGTTTGAACAGTGTTTTTTTATGGATCTGAATGTGTCTCACATAAATCCACTTAGTTTGGGCTTGATTTAATATTTCTCAAGCTTAATTTGTCACAGAGGAAAACATTTGAGCTGTACATACTGTATGTGACCAGGCCTGGACTGGTAATCGGGCATACCGGGCATTTTCCTGGTGGGCCGACAGTCCTAGGGGCCAATAACATTGTTTTTTTGTTTTTTTTACTTAGAGACCAGCCCCCAATTTGGAGGAGGCGGCCTGTTGGTCCATTTTCAATATAAACAGTGGACTAAAACAATCAGGACATAGTAGCTTATGAGTGCGTCCCACCCTGGCAGAAAGGGGGTGCGGAGAAGTTGCAGGCTAAAAGATGAAAAATTCTCTGGAAAAAAAAAAAAAAAAAAAAAAATCTCTATTCTTTGGAGGGGCTGATGTAGCCTCCACGTCCTCTGCAGCCCAGGTTGAAGGTGGACAGGGAGAGGAGCAGCCAGAGACTGTGGACCAATGTTCCCCCTAATTTTTCATGTGTCTGAGCAAACACACTAACTCCCTGAGCGTTCCTTGGACTCCTGTGAGCAACATCCGACATGCACACTGTGGCCACACCAGTATCACACCTGAGATCATGGCAAGTTACAGCTTATGAATCAAATTACTGCTGTTATTTATGTTAGATTACTTTTAATATAACTGATTTTTTGGTCCACTTCTCAAAAATCTGTTCATGAACTTTGTACATGTATGTCAGTGTGAGGGTCCTGCTGTGGTCAGTGAAACATTGAACATTACAATATTTTGAAAAATAACCTGTGTATAAACCTGTAAAATCACATGAAGAGAGATTTTTTCAGCTTGATAAATATAGCCTACATGTAGCTGCAGATTTTTTAGGGATGATTGTAGGACCTATAGGACACTATAAGATGGGTCTTTCTCAAAATAATGATCTCCAAAATAAGTATACATTTTTATCAGTTTATATCTTGCTTTTTAATCATTACCCAGTTTAAGTAATTCTGTGAGAGTGACAGAGCTCTGTGGTTTAACGCTCTGGGGAGAGGATTCACACTTCACACAGAAAGTCCCGTCTTTTTGCTCACAAAAACCTTTGGCTTGGACAGAAACAAAGAAAACAGCCGAGGATTACATTATGGCTCTACCTGTCTCCTCTTCTGTTCTTCCCTACGTGCAGTGTGTGCGGGTGCGGGTGGCGCTCCCGTCGGCTGGTGCGGACCTGCCGCTCTGACCCACGGCGATGCGCACGACAACTATGGTCTTACTGAAGGAAGCGAGCGAAATGCGAAAGAAATGACTCTGTTTGTAGTTGGCTTGTCCCTAAAGCATGTGCACATTCACATGTGCAAACTGAATCTATCAGACTGGATTCCGTGTGTCAAACCAGCGCTGAGTTCAGGTTAGATTTTATTTTATGCGCTGAAAAGGATTTGATGTGCGCGCTGAACGTCTGGGCAGTGCGCGATTGCGCACGCGCGCACCTTAGAGGGAACAGTGCTGTGGACAGGGAAACCGAGGGACAAAGTGACCAGAGAAGTGTGGCACAGGCACAGCAGGTAATCAGGTAGTAATGTAAGGATAATACCAGGACCTTTAGATGATGGACAGGCATGAAAATCACCTTTCGGTGAAATTCTGCGTTTTTAAGCCAAAACAGGTAACCTACGTGAATCGTGTAGATTCGATGAGAAAGGTTTTTTTTGTGTGTGTGTGCAAGATGCATTTTTAAAAAAAACATTGAATGCGAGTTTGCTGGTGGTTTTTGGGGGCTGATTTTTTTAAAAATGTTGCGCCCTGGTTTCCAATCCAGCCAAGATGTAACAATAGTAAAATACTTTGCTTCGGGGAAGACATACGTAAATTAGTCCGTTGTGCCAGGGCTGTTTTTTTGTCCAGCCCTGTATGTGACCTCTCTATTCTTGTATCTCAAAGTGGAGCAGACGACAGTGTCCACAGCCCTGAGCTCTGGACTCAGACTCAGCCTTAAAGCTTCTATTCAATCTCAAATGTGCCCCGCCACGAGGAAACCAGTCATATGCCGGCATTAGTGAAACCATGTCATATGCCGGCATTAGTGAAATATTATTAGAAGTTTTTTTTTTTTTTTTGTGCTAGAGATCATGAAGAAGCCACACCATGTTTCAGATAACAGCATTTATTGTGTTAAAAGTATACATTTTGTATTTGAGCAACTTGCAGGTTCCATTTAAGCAAAATTTCACAAATACAAACTCAAAATACAAAACAAATACAAACTTATGTCACATGTCTCTGCAGTTCCTTTCAAAAGTATTTCAAATTGGCTTGTTTTTCGGAAAGAAAAGGGGGCGTGTATATATTACCATACTGCCACAGCGACCGCATCCCAGCCGCTTCACACTCGGCTGCAAACCACCCCAGTGTACGCTGGAGGTCCTGATTCGATGAAGCCATCAGGACAACATCATCCGCAAACAGCAGAGATGAGATCCTGTGGTCCCCAAACCGGCTCCCCTCCGGCCCCTGACTGTGCTTAGAAATTCTGTCCAGAAATATAACAGAACCGGTGACAAAGGGCAGCCCTGGAGTCCAACATGCACCGGAAACAGGTCCAACTTACTACCGGCAATACAAACACAGCTCCTACTCTGGTCATACAGGGACTGAACAGCCCTTAGCAAAGGGCCGCGAACCCCGTACTCCCAGAGCACTCCCCACAGGACCCCATGAGGGACACGATCGAATGCCTTCTCCAGATCCACAAAGCACATGTGGGCTGGTTGGGCAAACTCCCATGCACCCTCGAGCATCCGGTGGAGAGTATAGAGCTGGTCCAGTGTTCCGCGACCGGGACGAAAACCACACTGCTCCTCCTGGATCAGAGGTTCGACCATTGGTTGGATTCCTCTCTCCAGTACCCTGGAATAGGCCTTACCGGGAAGGCTGAAGAGTGTGATTCCCTGGTAGTTGGAACACAGCCTCAGGTTCTTCTTCTTAAACAGAGGGACTACCACCCCGGTCTGCCAGTCCAGAGGTACTCTTTCCGACCGCCACGTGATGCTGCAGAGACGTGTCAACCCCACAACATCCAGAGACGTATGATACTCAGGACGGATCTTATCCACCCACAGAGCCTTGCCACTGAGGAGATTACCAACCACCTCAGTGACTTCAGCCGGGGTGATGAACGAGTCCGCCTCCGAGTCCTCAGCCTCTGCTTCCTCCTCAGAAGACGTGATGGCGGGATTGAGGAGATCATCAAAGTATTCCTTCCACCACCTGACAACATCCCCAGTCGAGGTCAACAGCTCTTCACCCCCACTGTAAACAGTGTTGGTGAAGTGCTGCTTCTCCCTTCTGAGGCGCCGGACAGTTTGCCAGAATTTCTTTGAGGCTGTCCGGTAGTCCTCCACCATGGCCTCTCCGAACTCCTCCCAACCCCGAGTTTTTGCCTCTGCGACCACCTGGGCTGCAGCATGCTTGGCCCGCCGGTACCCGTCAGTTGCCTCAGGAATCCCATGAGCCAACAAGGCCTGATAGGGATCCTTCTTCAGCCTGACAGCATCCCTTACTTCCGGTGTCCACCACTGGGTTCGGGGATTGCCGCCGCGACAGGCACCACAGACCTTACGACCACAGCTACGAGTGGCCGCATCGACAATAGAGGTCGAGAACAAAGCCCACACAGACTCCATTTCCCCAGCCTCCCCCGGAATCTGGGAGAAACTCTTCCGGAGGTGTGAGTTGAAGGTGCCCCTGACAGTGGGCTCTGCCAGACGTTCCCAACAGACCTTTGCTATACGCATGGGCCTGCCAGATCTTTCCGGCTTCCTACCCCACCAGAGGACCCAACTCACAACCAGGTGGTGATCTATTGACAGCTCTGGCCCCCTCTTCACCCGAGTGTCCAAGACACTCGGTCAGAGGTCAGATGACACGACGTGTCGATCATCGACCTCCGGTCTAGGGCCTGGGGGGCAGAGCCCCAGAGGCTAGCCTCAGCTATTGAAAACCGCTGTTGTAGCCCATTCCAGCCTTGTGCAGGTGTACAAGATTGTACACCTGCACGAGGCTGAAATGGGCTACAACAGCGGTCCCTGACATTCTTTGACAGCTCTTTGGTCCCATGTTGGAGAGTTTGGAGTCTGATTGATTGATTCTGTGGACAGGGGTCTTTTATACAGGTGACTAGTCAAAACAGGGGTCTAATTCAGGTGACAAATTAATTAGGAGGTCAACTGGTCAGAGAGCCAGAACTCTTAATGGTTGGTAGGGGAACAAATACTTATTTCAAAACACAATGAAATGCAAATCAATGAATATAATTTCTATAACGTGATTTTCTGGATTTTCTTTTTGATATTCTATCTCTCAGTGTTAAAATAAACCTAGCATTAAAATTATAAAATTATTGTCAGTGGGCAAACCTACAAAATCATCAAGGGATCAAATACTTATTTCCTTCACTGCAGTTTAAAAGCTCAAAAAAGTTAAATTTGCATAATATTTGTTCTTTAAACTTTAACATGCCGGCTTACTCCACAAAGGCATAACCTTCACCTCTACAAATGTAACATTTCCTAGATTTCTCAAACCTGTCTGTACAAATGGGCTTGCTGTAGACAGTATTATGTTTGTCCTCATTGCTGTCTCCTCTGTGGCACTTTGACAGTGATGGACAGGCAGCTATGGCAGGTCCTTGGGGATAAGAGTAAGTTGACGTTTGTTTTACACATATCTGCACTTCCTCTTGTGCTACACGCAGCATCTCCACTCAGAGCCAGGGGAATGTATATATCCTTTAAAGTCCCTATAGTGTGGACAGTGGATGGACATATATAGCAGTAAAAACATGATGGATGCATGTGAGGTCTGATGTACTGGGGTCTGTTTGGGCAGACTGGGGGCAGGGACAGTGTTGCTCCATTTGCCGAGCACGGCTGTCAACTCAAAGCAAAAAATATTGGCTTTTGGATCAATGTGTGCTTTTAAGAATTCAAGCATTGGACAGAAAATGGCAACATGTGATGTGGGGTCCAAAGCAATCATAGTACTGATAATAGTAAAGGCCTTTTATCTGAAAACGAACATAGTGTGTTAACGCCATAGACTGTGTAAAGAAGTGGACTAAAGCCCTATTCGGACGGGATTAGTTTTCCAGGGGGATGTAGAGTAATGTGGGTTTATCACAGGACCTCTGGAATATAAATGACCCGTTCACACAGGACAAGAAATGTCCGTAATATTTATTTGACATGGGAGGAGTTTGTTTACTCTCTGCCGTCACGTATTCGTTGCCGTGCACGTCATTATTAGCCTCTGTGTTATATTAGCGAACTATGCAAATGATTGCCCATAATCAGGACTAATAGAGCAAACATGACCTAAAACAAGCAGAAGTTTCATGCCTCTGACGACTGATTTATACCTCTTGGTCGATGTGTGCGTTTGTTTGAGAGTACCGGTAGATCATTTTGTTTGCCGGCAAAACAAAGCGCTTCAAGCTCCTCCGTGTTTGAAAATTGCGGTAAATTATTTCTTTAAACGGATGTGACGGAATATTACATACATCTTTACCGAGGGTCGCATTCGCACGGGATTAATATTCCCTATGGTAATTCCCACAGACCGTTTTACAGAAGGTGAAACTCGCTGTAAATTTCACAGACATACTCCGTTATGTTTACGGACATGGCGCGTTCAGAGAGGACTAAATTCCCTGGTAATTATTACTTCACCCCATGTCACCCCATAAAACTAATCCCGTCCGAATAGGGCTTAAGGGAGTATGACCTCACGTCACCCATAGTGTTCAGCTCCAGTCAAATGAAACTCATCGAGGCTGGCAGTTATAGGGGTGAATTTGAAACCAAGTTCCATATTTAGAATTCTGACCACAAGTATCCAAGGAGTGAGGCTCACTCAGGAGTGAGGCTGTTGAAGGTAATGCCCCTAACTCCCCCTGGTTTAGCAGGGCAAGAGTGCTTAGCAACACTGTCAGCCAAACCTGTTGCTAACACTAGCGAGAGCGACCTTGGGGAAAAAAGGCCTCTAGTTCTGAAATTCATACCTTGATTTACGAACAACTTAGCAAAATAAAAACCCCAGTAAAGCAGGTTAATATGAACATTTGAAGTCTGACAGCAGCAGTTACAGAGAGAGATGCAATGTTTTTTTAATTGAACTGGAGTCAGTAGAGCTGAAATCGAGGCCATGATCACTTCCTATTTGGAACGCGACAGCTCGCAGGTTAGCTATGTCCATTTATATATACAGCCTATGGTTAAAGCTACCATCTGTAATTAGCCTAACAGACCTGCCCCCGTGGTACGAGCACATATCACCACTAGATACACAAACCCTGAATATTCGAGTTCCCTCAAATGGAAAACACTGTCTTCACACCTTATGATGTCATGTGGTGCTCCAGTGTGTTTTTAATCATTTGGATGATTTCAGTCCTGGAATTGCCAATCTCTGCTGAACTAAAGGTAAAAGGTAGCATCATAAGGTGGAACTGAGCATTTTAAGCTTTGGAGATGTAGACAGACAAAACACAACTCCAGATATGTTTTTGATGAGGTAACAGCATTATAACAAAGCATATGTTATTAAATAGAAATTTCTCTAATATGTGTATGATTTTATTTAAGTGCACTATGTAGCTTTGAGTGAAGGGACCCTGCTTGCTTGTCACCATGGAGATGTTAGCGTGATGCCATGTAGTTGTAATTTTCAAGTTAAGAGCTATTTTTTTTCACCTTTTCTTCAGTAGAGATGGGCAATTCCAGAGCTGAAATGACCCAATATGACTCTAGTGAAGGTGTAGGAGTTTAAAAACATGGTGAAGCACTTCCTGTATTATGTTTTCAGTCTAAGCGAAGAACTCATCCTAAATATGCAGGGTTTGTGTGTTAGACATGTGTGAATGGTATGTTTATGATGAGGAAACAACATTATACAGTCCCCTCCAAAAGGATTGGAACAGTAAGGCAAATTCTCTTATTTTTGTTGTTCACTGAAGACATTTGGGTTCAAGATCAAAAGATGAGTATGAGACAAGAGGTCAGAATCTCAGCTTTTTTCATGTAGAAACAGAGGGAGGACCCAAAATGCAGTACTGCTGTTAAAGTTGTTTAATAACAAAATCCAATAACAAAATCAAAAAATCAAAACTGCCATGACATGACACTGATCATAACAATGGACCAACAAAGGGCAGAGGAGCACACAGGAGCCGTGTAGTGTGCACAGTTTGGAGTGTGGCTTTAAGTGTACTCCGTGGACCGCATGGGCGTGGGCAAAATGGGACAGGTCCTGCAACTACCAGATGCAGCCATCAGCCGTTTCCCAATTCAGCGAGTGCACGGTTTGGAGCGTGCTTGGAGGGGGATGTGCGTCATATCCGGCGCGACACCTGCTGTTCCATTTCGTTTTTGTCCCAGGCACAGTTAAGATGCGGTCTGAACAGCGCAGTCGTTTCCATGGAAATCAGGGCGTGGACCAAGAGTGCAAACATGCAGGCTTCGCACACTTAAAAGCCCCAGCATGCACAGCGCTGCAGGATATATGACTACAAAGACCGACTCGCCAGCGACATCGCCATGTGACAGCTTTGACTTCACTATAAAATGTGTGTACTGGTTCACCTCACCTACAACTATGCTACATGAAACTCTTCATAAACTACGCTAAACATGTGTGACGGTAGCCGTAACGGCATAGTTCACGGCACCTGTATTACCGTTCACATGCTTTTTCCCTTACACTTTTATATTTCCTTTGCTGTTGTAATGCTGGACATTCTACCGTATCGCCATGTCCCAATTCGAAGTATTACTAGTCGCAATAGAATAATATTTTTGTCTTTTGGGAACAAGGAGCAGACCACCCGGCTCACTGAGCTCAGGCGGGACCTGTTCCATTTCGTAAACGGACATGTGATCCACGGACTGCATTCAGGGCTGAGCGAGTATGCACCGCCTTGACTGCAGGCTGAGACCACACTCCGAACTGTGCACTCACTGAATTTGGAAACGGCTATCGACTCCATTTTCTCCCGTAGAAGAAGTAGCGTGCAGTGCATGCTGGGATATATGAGATATGGTCCACGCCCCAATTTCCATAGCAATGACTGCGGTTTTCAGGGGGCATTTTAACTGTGCATGGGACAAAAACGAAATGGGACAGCAGTTGTTGCGCCGGAAGTGACGTATGCGCCGTTAAAACCACACTTCGAATTGTGCACACTGCGAATTGAGACACGGCTAGGGTATAAATGCACACAGACACAGGTGTAACACATTAGGGCGAGGAAAACAATCAACAGACAGGAAGTAAAACTAAAAGCAACAAACTGACAGGACAAATGTCAAAATAAAACACTAAGGGCACACTAAACACACTCCTGAACTCAGCTGATTATGAGGCAAAGGTGAACAGCCTACTCAGTGACACCGCAACCTATGAATTACTAAAACGAGACCCCACCAATGGGTACAAAAAGAAGATCATTGATTGCTTGCAGAAGCTGGAGAAGGAAGAAGTCATTGATCGACAGCTGTATTACAGACTGTACCTTGGTGACGCTATGCCGTGCATCTATGACCTCCCAAAGATTCACAAACAAGGAGTACCACTCAGACCCATTGTATGTAGCATTGACTCCATCACATACAATGTGGCCAAACACCTAAAAACCATCCTGGCTCCTCTGGTGGGTAACATGGAGCACCACATTGTTTTTTACAATCTCGGCAATAAGCCGATCATCAACAATATGCTTCTGATCACCATCTGCTTGATGCTAAGTGGAGATATACACCCCTGCCCTGGGCCGCATCAGACTGAAACACCGGAGGTAGCCATGCTAGCAGAGTCCAGAGGTACACGCGACACCCCTGTCCCACAGGTATGCTACCCTTGTACTACCACCATGGTGTGAACCGAGTGCTAACCTTATGCATCCTCCTCAACCACGGAGTACCGCTACTCTCATGACCGATGTCCGGGCGTCAGCCCACATGGAAGGGGCTGGCGCCGCAGTGAGTCTCTCGAGGGACCCGGCGGCTGGAGGTGGCGGTGGTCGTGCGGGAAGGTGGTGTGGACCCGGCCCGAGCAATGCAGCACTTGATCCACGCTTTGAAGGGGACGTGCCAGCGATCGCCATCACGGCTTCGTCGCTGGACGCAAGGCAGGCCAAAATCCACGCACCACAATCAAATCAAACTGCTCGCCGAGCTGATTCAATGGCTGTCGCAAAGGCTCTAATAAACAGGAAACGTATTAATCCGGGGATAATAAAACACAGGAAATGGGCGTTGTTTAAAACTGTCAATCACTCCCGGACTATCTGGGATGCTACCGCAAAACCATTAGGACTTCTAGGGGGACATCTTAACATAAGGAGCATTATATCCAAAACGGATCAAATAACTCATCTCCTAGAAAACTCGAATCTGGATTTCCTAGGGATTTCGGAGACATGGCTCCACATTCATACACCATCAGCTGCCCTAAAAAATATTGGTTACAGTATTTTTAGGAAAGATAGGCAAGGAGCCAAAGGGGGTGGTGTCATGTTATATGTCAAAGACTCCATCCCATGTCAGGAAATACAGTTTCCAAACCTAGAGCTTGAATGTCTAAGAGTAGAGGTCACCCTGTGCCAAAAAATGTCTTTCACCATTATAGTACTTTACAGACCACCATCCTCGGATAGCAGGTTCTATGAACATTTTGAAGCCCTATTAAAAGTGTGTAAAGATAAAAAAGAGATCATTATAATGCGATATTTTAACATTAACTGGGAGGATGTGAAAGCAAGAAAAAATCTTAAAGCTATAACTGATAATCAGTGTTGGGCAAGTTACTCAAAAACTGTAATGCACTACTTATTACTTGTTACTGTCATTTTAAAGTAATGCCTTACATTACAATATTACTCTAAATAAAAAGTAAGGCATTACACTACTTTTGCATTACTTTAGTTACTCTCGCCAAAATGACTGGAAATAAGGATTTGGCAATCTACAGTGCAAATCTCTCTGGTCGGGTCAACATCAGTTTCGGCTGCTTTGTTGGGGTTGTATCGTTCCCTGTCCCATGCCCTCCTTTCCTGACTAATTTCGTGGTGCTATGGCACCTCTGCAAGTGCTTCGTCAAATTGCTTGTACTGCATTTCGACGTGGAAAGAGGTTTGGGATTCCCACACACTGTGCATTTAACTCAAATGTTCTTGGAGTCCTGTGAAAGTAGTGGGCGTATGCCCATCTTGAAAAGGAGCTAGCACTATCCGATTCTTCTGGTTCTGTCAGACTTTGTCAGTCTGTGAGACGAAGAAAAGGAAATGGAATGGTCTGTGCGGACTTTTATATCACTAGCTGATCTCGCGGAACTTTGTATATAATGTAATGTTCTGCGCGGACTTATTAGATTCAGTAGCTGATCTCGCGGTGATCCGCGAACTTTGTATGAAGAAAACGCAAAACCCACAAAAACAAAGCAGGTTAAAAATGCATTTTAATTACTGCATTACTGGCATTGTAACGAGTAATATATTACCGATTTTCTTCCCTGTAATGCGTTACATTACTGCGTTACACCAAAAACTAATGCATTACAGTAATTAATTACTTTTGTAACGAGTTACTCCCAACACTGCTGATAAATATGATCTTGAACAAGTAACAAATGGACCAACTAGAATAACTAACACAACCAGCACCCAAATTGACCTGATCTTTACTAATCGGCCCGAGAGGATCACTAAATCATTTAATATGTTAACTGGTCTCTCGGACCACAACCTGACACTTGTGACCAGAAAACTCCATAAAAAAAGACTTCGAACAAATGTTAGAAAACCAAATACTATTGGAACACAAAAAAGAACTTTTCAAAACTGCAGCTGAGAATACGGATTGGGATACTATCCTTAGAGAGACAGATGTCGATAAGAACAGTGACCTCTTCCTCACAACTTTAGAAAGTATAATTAATCATTTCACATGTGAAATTAAACATAAAAATAACAAAAGCTCACTTCCTTGGATTAATTCAAATATTATTCAACTTATGAAAGACCGTGATCTCGCATTAAAAACGGCACTCAAAACAAAGTTATCAACAGACAGACAGATTTTTACGTCATTAAGAAACAAAGTTGTTAAAACTATAAAAAAGGCCCAAGCTGATTACTTTCTAACTATCATTGAAAATACAAAAGGGAACATCAAGGCAACCTGGGATCAGTTAAAGAAACTCACAGGACAACAAAAGAAAAGTAAAATTCTGGAAATAAAGGTAAACGGACAACTCTTAAACAATCCCAAGGAAATAGCACACACTCTAAATAACTACTTTATTGACTCGGTAGCTACAATCGCAAAGTCTTTTAATCTAGATAGTACACTTGTGAGGCCAACAGCTCCGACTGAGAATCTTTTCAGCATCCAGAGTGTATCTGAAGTTGAAGTCCAGCAAGCCATTAGTGCTTTTAAACCATCAAAGACAAAAGATGCTTTTGGAATGGATACTCTCATGCTGAAGGAGCTCAGTACCACTCTAACCAAACCCATAACAAAAATAATTAATCAGTCCATCTCCCAAGACACATTCCCTAATGGTTGGAAAGCAGCAGTGGTCATTCCAATATTCAAGAGCAGTGATCCCCTATCTATCAGTAATTACAGGCCAATCAGTATTCTTTCATCCGTATCTAAAGTGGCAGAGAAAATAATTGCAAATCAAATCATCACACACCTGGACACAGCCCCACCTGGTCTTCACCCTATGCAGTTTGGTTTCAGACATAAATATTCAACTGAGACTGCCAACTGCTATTTTGTGAAAAAATCAAAGCCTTGCTGGACAAAGGAGGCGTGGTAGGAGCTGTTTTCCTTGATCTAAAAAAAGCCTTTGACACTGTGAATCACTGTATACTTTTATCAAAACTGTCCCACTTCAACTTCTCAACAAACAGCTTAAATTGGATTGCATCATACATCTCAAACCGCTCACAGACGGTCCGAATTCAGAGTCACCAGTCACCCCCCCTCCTGTGTCCCACCCGTGTACCCCAAGGATCTATCCTTGGTCCATTACTGTTCTCACTTTACATAAATGATCTCCCTGCAGTCTGTTCCAACATCCATACCCAACTCTATGCAGATGACACTGTAATATATACACATCGCAAAAGCACCTCACAAGTCGCAGAATTCCTCACACAATCCATGGTTCACGTCTCTAACTGGTTAAAACAGTCCTGCCTGCAACTCAATGTCAATAAAACTGTAGCAATGTTCTTTACCAAATCCTCCAATCCCATAACCCATCATGATATCTTTGTAGATGGACATAAACTCAGAATCGTGCAAGAATACAAATATCTCGGAGTACAAATGGACACTGAACTCACTTTCAAATCTCAGGTCAATAAAGTCTGCAACAAAATTAAATTCCAACTCTCCAACTTCCGTTTCATAAGAGCACAGCTCTCACTCAATGCCGCCACAGTCTATATGCATGCCATGATACTCTCCCATATCAAATACTGTTTAACCACATGGTCAAACACAAACACCACCCTCAAACCACTGCAATCATTATACAAAAGAACAATACAAACACTTGACAAGAAACCAATCCAATATCATCACTGTGAAATATTACACAAACTCAAACTACTGAACTGCGACAATATGATCAAATACACAAACCTCTGCCTTCTGTTTAAAATGATACATGGTCTCTCTTCACCCCCACTTTCACAGCTCATTACAATAAGATCATCCTCAAGCCGGGTAACCAGGGGGGCAGTTAGAGTAACCAGGGGGGCAGTTAGAGTAACCAGGGGGCAGTTAGAGTAACCAGGGGGGCAGTTAGAGTAACCAGGGGGGCAGTTAGAGTAACCAGGGGGGCAGTTAGAGGGGACTGCATAATCCCACTCAGGAAAAGCACCTCTGGACAGTTCTCATTTTTCATCACTGCAGCACATCAATGGAACAATCCTCCCAAACATATCAGAGACTCACAATCATACCACACTTTTAAGACTCTTTTAAAAAAGTGGCTAATTGAAAATCAGCACTGCACACATTCATTTCCTTTTTGTTCTATCCTGTTTGTTGTGTTACTGAGGGGTGCCAGATGTATGTGTGTTCTGTTGTATTTGTTGTATGTATGTATTGTTAATATTTTACCAAGTGTGAATGACTGTCACTGAGTGAGCCTGAAAACATGTAAATAGTGTAAATAATTGTGTATGTACATGTTTTAACCTGTTTTTTTCTTACACTAACATCTGTCCAGGGACTGCAGATGAAAACTAGCCTCTTGGCTAAATCTGGTACATTTACAGGAATGTTCATTAATGTACACTGTCCCTGTCAAATAAATAAATAAATAAATAAATAAATTAACATCAAGAACACAGCCAAATTTATGAACAAAGCCAAGTTTCTCCAGTTTGACTGGGATAAGACAATGGTTTCCTTTGATGTGACCTCTCTTTTCACTTGTATCCCTACATCGGCAGCAGTGGAGGCAGCAAGAAAGAGACTACTGCAGGATACCAAGGTAGAAGAGAGAACCAAACTCAGATAAGTGAACGTATGCCCCTACTTTTGTACATGGATTAATCAAATGACATTTTGGCTCCAGGCATGCCAAAGTATAGACAACCCTTTATTTAAGGCTCATTGTTTATGGTGATGGTGATAATAATTGTTATTATTATTATTAGTAGTAGTAGTATTATTATGCATTTTTTAAATACATTTTATCAACATTATTCGTATTTTACTAATATTATTGGTATTATTATTATTATTATTATTAATATATATATTTTTATTTTTCCTCTAACTATTTCCACCACAGCACTAGTGTGCCCACTGTTATCATAATCATTATTTTGTTCTATCATCCATGATCAAAGTAGAATTGCAGGTAGAACAGACAATACAATTTTTAAGATAAGATAAGATAAGATAAGACTTTATTGATCTCACACAGGAGAAATTTACTTGTCACAGTAGCTCCAGGTAGGGACAGTTTGAACAAGAAGACAAGTGCATGCAGGCAAAAAAAGGCATAAAGATAGGTGATAATAATAATTTAAAAAATAAGTAATAAATCGAATAATAATAATAGTAGTGATAATAATAAAAAAACAGTGACAGGGAGAGTATTGAAAAAATTGGAAAAACGATATTGCACGATAGGAGTATTGAAAAAACAACAATATTGCACATTGGGAAAACGATATTGCACGGTAGGACTATACAGTAGAATTATACAGTCTGATGGCGGTGGGGATGAAGGATCTGCAGTAGCGCTCCTTCTTGCACTGGGGGTGCCTCAGTCGGCTGCTGAAGGAGCTGCTCAGCTCCTCTACAGTCCAGAGGGTGAGAGGTGTCGTCCATGATGGACGTGAATTTGGCCAGTACCCTCCTCTCAGCCACCTCCTCTACACGGTCCAGAGGACAGCCCAGGACAGAGCTGGCCCTCTTAACCAGCTTATTGAGTCTTTTTCTGTCCCGTTCTGTGCTGCTCGGGGCCCAGCAGACGACAGCGTAGAGGAGAGCAGAGGCCACCACAGAGTCATAAAAAGTCTTGAGCAGAGGCCTGCACACTCCAAAGGACCTCAGTCTCCTCAGGAGGTGGAGGCGACTTTGGCCCTTCTTGTACAGGGCGTCGGTGTTGTGGGACCAGTCCAGTTTATTGTTGAGGTGAACACCCAGGTACTTGAAACTGTCCACAGTCTCTATGTCCTGCCCCTGGATGTTCACCGGTGAGTGAGGTAGTGGTCTCCTCCTGAAGTCCATCACCAGCTCCTTTGTCTTACTGGTGTTAAGGCTCAGGTGGTTGCGCCCACACCAGTCCACAAAGTCACTGATGACCGAGCGGTACTCCAGCTCGTTCCCCTCAGACACACAGCCCACAATGGCTGAGTCGTCAGAGAACTTCTG